>JBAMJV010011131.1:0-46491 GCA_037951105.1 Echinarachnius parma | reverse complement strand
CATCTATGAACAGTTATTTTCGCGAGGTTTTTATTTTTTGCGAATTTCGCTTTATTTTTTTTGCGAATTTCGCGAATCTGTAGTCAATTTGCGTGATGCGTTCAAGTACAGCAGAAAATCATAATTTCGCAAATATCGTTAGAATGTCGTTGTGGCTGTTGATATCTATAGTCCAAATTTTTACCAGGGCAAAGGCCGTCATCGAATACCATCTCCCTATTGATATCTCTTTTATTGTCTCTTTTTGTTTTGCTTTGTTGGGGGTCCGAATCCGCGGGTCGGAGTTCGCTGAAGAGAACAAATCGACCTCAATCATATCTGGGTTTGTCAAAATTATACAACGCTGTATAAATAATGATTATCAGGATGGAATTTCATAAGTTTGGGTGACCTCAACTTATTTGCAGGTAAACATTTGTTTTAGTTATTGTGGTCAAAGGTTTACAAATTATACGTCTTTCCCTGAGAAAAAAAATGTCAGTGCTCGCAACAGGGGGTCCATTCAATCTCCCAATTAGTTTTACCGTTAGCCTTGGGTCCGAGTCTGCGAACTCCCTTGAAATAAAAAAATAAAAATTGAACTGGACTTGAATACAATTCTGCGACTGCAGTGGCATAGCGTGGTTGGAAGGTTGGACTGATTAGGAGGGGGGGGGGGGGGGGGGGGGTCACAATGTAAGTTTGTCTTTAATTTGTCAAAAATATTTGTTGTCAAATTACACGGGGGCACACCCCCCTTAACGCCCCTTTCCCCCCCCCCCCCCCCCCCCCCGTTGCTACGCCACAGACTGTTACCCTGCATATAATATCACTCGACAAACATGGCAAAGAGGTTTGTTAGATGTCATTGTATTGGTGACCACAGCTCGTATACGCTGTATGAGTTCATCTGTTTGAGGTTTAATGAGGATGAGTGTAATAAACTTTTGGTCATATTTCGGAGGTACATATTTGTATTGTGATGACAAGGTGAATGATTCTTCTTGAATTAACTGAATTTAATTAATAAAATATTTAGTGCTGACAACAAATAGTTGATAAGATAGTGAACAGTGTGCCCTTTTCTGCGTTGCGTTGGTCAGTTATATCTAAGTGTGCCCGCTCAGGAATCATATGTGGCTCTCCCCGCTGTCTCTTTCATCGTGTATGAGAGGTGAGTGACTTTTAATGAATGATTATATTTTACATTTGTATTAATTGAGACAAATAATTGTCCATTATATACTGCCAAAATCATCAGTATAACTGTGATGCCTCTTTTCTTTATTCAGATCTGTTACTGCATAATTTTCATGATTTTATCCATGGCATAATTCTGCTTGTAATAGCTGGTCCATAGACTAATATAATTTAAAGTTTGTGTCGCGAAAGTAGCTCACTGAGAAGGTTTGTATTTAATGACAAGATAAAGCTAACATTATTATTTCAAAACAATACTTTTCTATAATACTGTATCGAGAAAAAAAATACCGTATATCATTAAGACATCAAACGAATAAGACTATTTGCAATGCCAAACTAAACAACGCGGATACATATTATGGTAGGTGTCATATGTGTATTGGACATTTTCAGTACATTTGAATTGGACTTGAACTTCATTTCCACATCATTATCATACTACATATTATATTTTGATTTACTTAATATACAATCTTGATCAATATGTCAACCGATCAGGTATTATTGAGAGCACCCAATTTAAAAACCCTTCTTTGTCAAAGTAAATGAAAGGAACTACAGCGTCTAGATAGCCTAATTTTCACAAGTAGGCTCTCTATACGTAATTTTTCCTCAAGAAAAAGAATTTGGCAGTCATTTCCCATGAAATCAATCAATTTTGGGGTGATTAGTAAATATCTAATTGTCCTGGGAACGCCCCTTTTAAATCGCCAAAATGTGACGTCATCTAAAGAACGGACTAATTAACTAAATTCTGTAGATGACGTAAGCCAACGAATTGTCAATCACATGTCAATCACGCTGTCGAGTCTGGACCCTAAATGTGGGTGGGGCGTAAACTGACTGCTAAGTGATATTTGGCATCAGAAAATTAGTCTAAAATCACTGCTGTGTTTATTTTCATGGAGTTTTTTTTCGGCAGACCTATTTTACAAGTCATCAACTATGGAATAAGTGCCAAAGTATGTTGTATTCGTTAGTTCCTTTAACATAAAAACATTGTGGAGACACACATATAGGCTATGTCTACAGCTGGTGGTGGAATAGATTACTAAACGTTATCACTACACTATTATCAAATTATTAATTCGGGGTGTTGTTTCCCTTTAAGTGGAATTAGGCGTAAGGTTATATAACTTATAAAACTATAGTTGCGGGTATAGATTGAGGCTCGCATCCGCCTTCGCTGCGGAATTGATTATTAATTTCTTCAATTAATTTTACGACATGTCGCGGAAGGTCTGAACTATACTCAGGCCTCGATGTGAGGCGCGTCTCATAAATATCTGAATATAATTAATTAAACTCATTAATTAACTTGATTATTTGATTAGAATCTATTTGCCGTCTGTCATCAAAAGTATGCTAATGTATCCTGGTGTCATTTGTTCAATCAAACAACAATCAAAATTAACCACGTATAATCTGAGATAGAAAATGAACGATTGAAAATAATTGAAAATGCACCAATTGATATTTCATATATTAGGTTAAAGGGATCTAGTAACTTTGTTGACATGTGCAAAAAGTGATGAATGGTTGATGCAATGTATATTGTTGTTATCTCATATGTCCACAGGGTATTGTGTGAAAATTTCAAATCAAATTGACATTGCATGGCCAGGTAATGAGCGAAAATGCAAAGTGATATTCACTAACTCACTGCACTCACTTTTTACACGGTTTCAAAACTCCACCGGAGTTTTTCTTATCTGAATTCTTCGATCGTACATATCTTTGTAATGAAAGGGAAATTTGAAAAACCGAAACCTGTCCCATGATTTTATTGTTAATACGAATAAAACAAGGTATGAGGGAACCGCTAGAATTGAAATTTTATTTTGAGGATTTGGACAATGTTACTATATAAGTCCCTTTAATGTGGTGGTATGACTCAAAATGATGCACAAGTCGAGGAGTATTCATCTCCTGATAATTTGGTACCATTCTGTTATTATTTTCAGACAAAACGGGGAAAAAGGCGAACGACAATAAAGAAAACTCCACGACTTCCATCAATCACTCCAGAATTATAATAAGGACAAAGCAACATGTGGCCATCACATCTTGCATAGGGTCAAACTAGACAATAGACACTCAAAGTGATAGACGTTGGATTTGAAGCAAAGTCTGTCAGACTGTTGGGTGGTTTCTCCATTTGAGACGATTAATAGATTCAATTCAATTCAATTCAATTCAATTCAATTCAATCCAATTTAATTCAATTCAATTCAATCAAAGGTATATTGTGTCTTTTTATAATTCATGTTTGACAGCCCGAAGGCTGAATTGTACACTGTTCACAAGTATGTTTACAATAATGTTAAGGAGATTAAACAATTAACTTTGCATAATTTATTCCGATTCACCAACTGTCTAAAGGATCTAGTCACCCCACTCCCGTAAGTAAAGGCTGTATACTTAATTTTATTCATATCATCCTTTTTAAAACCGTGTTTTCTCAATAAGTAAACTCACAACGAGATGGCACACATCGCTACGCCAAATGTATCCGTGTTCTCCAGTTTTCACCTGTTAAACATGTCGGGCAATCTTTTGGCTTAGCGTGATCACCCCCCCACCCCCCCCCCCCCCCCTCCCCTCCTCCTCCACCAGTCCGACCACGTTTTATACGCCACTCCTTTTCGCTATAGGGTAACACGTTTTGAAGAGATTCGAGACCCCCGTCTATTATTATACTCTCGTCTGCATAATCTTACTATACAGCTCTCACTTCACCCGCTCCCTTCGAGATTCTGAAATTCCCATAGACTTTTTACATAGCCCACTCGGTTCCCGTAGGCAAGGGGTTAACGCCGGGTTATACTTTCACAACACAAATAACGGAAATAGATGCCGCCTGAATGCACTTTGCCTCTAGCCTTCGGACATTGACTTTGAGCCCTAAGCTGCTACGGCACCGGTTGTTAACCCTTTCCGGACTGAGCCCAGTGACACACACAAACATTTGTTTTTCCTGATTTGCAACTTTTGCTACTCTTTTTGCAACTGGGTCAGGTCCCGTAAAAACTAATGCTGGGGTATAAGTACACAAAATCAAAAAAGAAATTGTTTTAATATGATAACTAGTAAGCCGGTTACATTATGTGTTACTGAAAAGAAAAAGAAAAGGAAAAATTACAAAATATGGTATGCGACAGTGCGCAACAATGGTGTAGCTGCGAGGGGGTGTGTGGGGGGGGGGGGGGGGGGGGATAGTTGACTTGAGTAACCCAGCAATATAATATTAATATAATATTAGTGTAACAATTTGAAAGAAATTAAAAGGGGTCTAGTATTATCATCCACAATCACAAAACTTACTTGGAGCTTTAGTGTTTTTCTCATACCTTGTTGTAACTTGTATTCGTATCCCCAATAGAAGCATGGACAGGTTTTGGTTGTTCAAATTTCCCTTTTCTCAAAAAGAGATATTTATGATAGAAGTATTCAGATGTTTAACTTTCCACTGGAAATTAATTACTGTGAAACAAGTCAGTGCAATGACTATAGGGGAATATCGCTTTGCATTATTGCTCATTTTCTCGGCCATATAACATACATTTACTGTGAATGTTCACCCCTAATTTAGTGGACATATTATCAGATCACAAGAGTGTCCATTTTATCAACCATTCATCACTTTTTGCGCATGTCAACAAAGTTACTAGATCCATTTAAAGAAATACAAAGGACGTGACCCAAATCAGTCGGACCAAGCTACGTCACTGCTATGTTATTGCGTGACACCCATCAATGACGGAACAAGGAAGGAGGAAGGATGGCTATTTGACAAACAGGGAAAGTTCCATAATGATTTTTTGAATAAAATGCAGGTAATCTCATTATCATCAAATGTAAGTGATCTTTTTAAACAAATTTCCCGAACTAGTGAAAGTTGTTTAAATCACGGGTTTATGGATCCGGTAAATATAATTAGTTGGGAAAACCTTTGTTGTATGGAGTATGAATTACTTGGTATATAGATTTTTCTTTTTTTCCCCGATGTATACATTTCATTATAAGTAACAATTTGCATACATTTGCTGGGCATCAAAATAAAATCGATAGAAATAATAACTTTAGCAGTTTTTTGTGTGTAGAATTTTTACTTAAATACAATGCAAATTGTTTTATAAAGCAATTTTATTCACATAAGAATAATACATTACTAATAATTACCGCGCTTTAAAATGTTTAAAGTCGCTGCATTTCTCTCCGAGAGTAGAGCTCTTATGATAAGACGCATCAAACATTTTCCCTTGTATCTCATGTATATACTATAGATATTATCTATTACAGATAAAATAGTATATTTACACATTTACAGTTGAGATGTTTACAGATATTTGCCGTAAAAGGAATATTTGTTAAAGAATACATGTAATTTACCTCGCAGGTGTGAGAGAGATGCAAATGTGGATTTAAAAAAAATACCTTGCCTAGGGTCAAACAGACACCTGATACAAGAATCGAACTCGCAACCCTAGGTTTAAGATGCACAGCACCAAACCACTATACCTTTAAAGGGGTAGTTCAGTTTTGGTATAGAGGGCGCTGCACAAAATAATTTTAGTGTGAGATAATGAAAAACTGAGTGTAAAATTTGAAAGAGCATACAATTTTAATGATAAAATAAACTTTATTTGATCAAAATCGGTTCAGAAACGTCTGAAATATCAATAAATATATCCGATCGTAATAAATCTGGGGCCAAGATATATTCGATGATTTTTAAAACAAATTTTAAAATGCTTACACTTTTTCAAAAGTTTTCAAAAGAGGTTTAAAAATAGTTGTTGGTGATCTCTCTAATTTCAACAAAACATTATTGGCATAATTTTGTATGAAAAATGGTTGAAACCAATGCTTTTTTTAGAGAGCGCCCACTTGTGTTTTAATGGCTCTTTTTGAATGATAACAGGCTTTTTACTTAGTCGTTTGTAATTTTCTATACCTTTCAAGTACGGTGGAGTTATAACTATTAGTTTGTAATGTTATTGTGCAGGTTTTGGTTACTAAAGCTCAGCCTTACCAAAACTGTACTACCCCTTTAAGGCCAAACCTGGCAAAGGAAAATGACTCATATTCATAAAAAAACACACACAGGCCTAGTTCCATTCGCTACTGTTCTAAGTTTCATATATGATAATACTAAGTAAGTAAGTTGTCTTAGTAATTGTTTTATTTTTTGTAATTATTTATTATTATTATTATTATTTTTATTTTTTTATTTTTTTTTTATTTTAAATTTTTTTTTTTTTTATTTATTTATTTATTTTTTTAATTTTATTTATTTATTTATTTATTTATTTATTTATTTATTTTTATTTTTTTTTTTGGAGGGGGGGTTATCTTAGCTATCTTGGTAAGTATTTATTACCTACTAAGTAAACCCTAGTTGGCCACTAAAATAATCGTCTTTTCAATGCATACTTTGCCATATTAGCTAGTGTGGTCATATGAATATGGACCCTGGACAACTGTTAAAGGGGCCGTCACATATCCAAAACTGAGCCCGCCCGACTTCTCTGCGAGCTCAAAAGGGCATTTTCGCCAGGAATACGGCCGGTGTCTGCTCGATCACTGCGGACTCCGGCGCGTTTTTTTAGGGGTCGGCCAACGTTCGCAGGGCACCGATATCTGCTCCCAAATTCAGCGATTTCCGCCCGACTCCTTTTGTTTTCTCCCGAGCCCCGTCCAATATGTGACAGGGTAGATTCCAAGCGAAAAATGCTGGCGGATTTGAAATTCGGCGACTCTCTGGCGATCTATAAATTCGGCAGGGGTCCGTTTGATTTGTGACGCAGGCTTTACAAAATATATACACTGACATGGAGTGTTATCACAAAACAACAAATCATGACAAAACAGGGCCTCTAAAAAGGTAAGAGCTAGCGGCATGTAATATAGGGAGCTTGTACATAGTTCCACGAAGCGTTATTTTTTCTCACGTTCTATGTTAAAAATAGACAATGTTGATGTTGTATTCTAAGTAAAAAATACAACAACAAAGGTATTATACTATCGCTATAGGGGGACCCGATAGGAGGTGAAAGCCTCAATGCACTCATGAGCCGCTTGGAATGAATGCTCCCGAAGGGATTGGAGATGGTGCACGCAATATGTGCGAGCTGGCAATGTCTCCTATGATGACAGGGATTTTTTATTTCTCTTTCGCCTTTGATGACAGGGATAATGATAGTATAAAGCGCTTAGATATGACAATAAATATATTAGGCGCTACCTATTATTATTATTATCATTATCATTATACGAAACGTGTTACTTGTACAGGTTTTGTCTCATTTTACATGCATGCTTTTATATAGACCTTCAATATGCTAACATAGACTGTAAGAATACAAGCGACAACTAGGAACTTTCTCACGACGTATACGTGTTATGTTATATTCTCGTCGCATTCTAAGCACTGTATGTTTATATGGAATATAGACCTTTGGTCTTCTAAAAAAAACATAGACTACGGAAAAAAGTACAATAGTTACAAGTTTTTTTTTCTGCCAAAGGCAATTTTGCTGGTCTAAGTAGTCTCGATGAAAACAATCAGTGGCGTGGACAGGGTCACTCAAGACCAGTGAAAGGGGGTACATCATTTCAATCCAGGTGAGGGGAGGGGGGGGGGGGGGGGGGGGTTAGGGAGCTAGGATGGGCACGGATTCCCATTTGGGGTATAATTATTGACAGAGATAAACGGTGCTTTTTTCTGCCGCCCACCCCTCCTCCCAATAAAACATGAATATACAAACATAAATAAATTATTTGTAGTAAGTATTATATAAATGTAAGAGTAAGTTAAAATACAAATTAATACATAACTCGCTAATTATATATTTAATTAATGAGCGAAAAATATCATCGATAGATTCAATTATGACTATGTGAACCAATGAATGAATAAATGAAGTATTTATTCAATCAATGAATTAATAAACAACTATGAAACGAAAGGGGTGTACCAATTTACATTTAATGTGGAAATTGTTCTCCCTTATCTACGCCATTGAAAATATTTCTGACAAAGGAATCGGCAGGTTAAAACAACCTTTTCCTTCGGATTGAACCAGAAAAAGAAAGGTTATTGACGTTTTCAAAAAAGGAAGAAAAAAAAATCACTCGTCAATGTGTCGCTTCGTTTGATTTGGGGGATTTTTTTCTAGACAGGTAAGCATATAATGCGCCCCAGGCCTCTTCTGTAACCATGAACCTACTAGCTCACGTTATAAGCAGATGTATAACCGCTTCGTATTCATGGTACTGCCTCCGCACACAAAGCCGACTCGACCCGATCCGACTGGTTTTCAGTCGGTTCAGCTCAGTATACGTTGCCCAAGGACTCCTGTTTTGACGGTCAAGAGCCAGTCGGAGATCATTCGAGGCCGATTCAACATGTTGAATCGGCTACGACTGAGCGAAACCGACTCTAGCCTGACTGAAAACTAGTCGGATCGGGTCGAGTCGGCTCTGTATGCGGAGGGCTTTAGTATACCGTAATGTGTCACCATGACGCAATCTCTTTGAAATAAAACGGGTTGGTAAGATATTACCTCTTTGTAGTTGTTGTTGTTGTTGTTTCACGGTCAACCCTCTCAGGTGAAATATGTCGTTTCCCTCTGCAATGTATTGCCATGGAAACCTATATATCCATATCACTATTATGTGACAGTGTTTGAATGTTACCCAGGCCAACATTGCCCATGGCGATAGGTAACTTGGAGAGAAAATTGACGGTGCATCACGTCGAATATATTTTCTTCATGGATGTTCCTGGCGGTGTTTCACAAAGATTCTAAGTTTGACTTATGGCTATGTTGGACCTATGTAGTATGGTTAGCCGTTAGTTTCTTTATACAATTGTTGAAACAATCCTTCAAAACTTGTTGATAGAACAGTAACGTTTGTTATTATCAAGGAGCCTTGAAGTTATTGATAAATATATATTTTTTCAGAAGTCTCAAATAAGTGAATTGTTGGCCTTTGAATATGTTTCATTCCATAATTATTAACATACAGGAAGTATATTCAATGACACTGAATGGCATGATTATCTCTAGAGTAGGAGATATCAACATGTATTAATCGCTTTAATCGACTTCGAACTTGCCTGAAGCTGAAGTCGTATATTTACATCTAAAAATGCAATATACATCCAATGGAATTAGAGTAAAACATTTGTTCATAATTTTTTTCTGTAAATGTGGCACAAATAATGTTGTCAAAGCGAACAAATACAAACAACATGCATACCAGGTATGTTTGTTTATTGTAAATAATTGACTTTCGGGGTCCAAATATGTACACTCCTTTCATACGTTCTTCAATAAATGGATATTTGATATATACAGCATTTTCTAGCAAGATTATTAGTTTCCAACCTCTTTAGAAGGTATGCGATACGGACAAATGGTATTTGCACAGGCGGCACTTTTAAAGCGTCTTTAAAAGTGCCGCTTGATCAAGTGAAACAACCCTAAGTCTGACTTTATAGCGTTGCTTCATAATAATGATAATCACGTAATATACCTTTAACTGCTCGTTGAGAATGATTGGGTCAATGCACTTCCATTTAGAGAGACGTGATTATATCCATGATAATTTATAACCAAACAGTACATGTTCAAGTTCGTTTATTCAATCATAACAAATCAATATAATGTACATATAAATCATCAGAATCATACGTATATTAATTAATATGGCTTATCTACCCTTAGAAGCATAGCTTATAGCAGGAACATGATATATTATTTTGGAATGTTTCAACATTTTGAATATAGGGAACTTCAACTTCACATTGAATTGGAACACAGGGAAAACACATTTTTGATAATCAGTAATCAATTATTTGGCCCAATTCTAAACCTACACGTAATAAAATAAAGGTTCAAACTTTCACCCTAAATGGTGCAGAACGTTGCTATAATCGATAGAAGCGCCCTCCAAACCAGAACCTTAACATCCCTTTAAGTTTGGCAAACTAGCGGCGTTGTCTTGCGAGAACCTCTACCTCGCAAAAAATAAGTTGTTGAAGTGCCCTCCAAACCAGACCTTTACGATCCCTTTAAATTTGAAATCGAGGGTAAGGTTGTATTTTTGGTCACATATGACCTTCATGGACCTTGTATGATTGACCATGTTCCGGAAACAGCTTCCGATAACGTATACAATGGAATAACACTGCGGAAGCTATCGAGGATGATAATAGCGTCGGTAGAGAAAGAAAAGTGTTTGTACATCGGAAATAATCATGGTTAAAGTTAACGATCAAGCCCTGTAGAAACCACTCCAACTCTTTTATATTGTGGATAAATAATATTCCCCACATTATAAATAATTGTGTTATCTGAACAAATTTGATATTGCATAAAGAAGGCTCCAATTTACCGTGACTACCCGGCTATAGTGCGCCGACGTACGGGACAAAAATGTTAAAGGGATAGTACAGTTTCGGTCAAACAGAACTTTGATTATTAAAACTTGCAAATGATCATTCAAACTAATATAGTCCAATGATGCGTGAATGGTAGTAAAACATATACAGTTATACAGTTTCCATGGTTGCAGGGCTGTTTTCATTTTTTTTTTTTTTACAGCGGTTAACACAAGAGGGCGCTCTCCAGACACCTCAAGTTTCAACCTTTTTTAATCAACAAATGTGAATGTGATATTTGGTTAAACTAAGTATTCAAAAGAGAGATCCTCAGAAACAGTTTTAAAACCATTTTGGTAGATTTTCAAAAATTGTGTAGCATTTTTAATCAATTCTTTTTTTTATTATTGAATAAAAGTTGGTCCCCCACATTTTGTTTAATCTGATATGGATATTTCAGCTGTTTCTGAACCGATTTCGATCAAATAAAGCCTGATTCGGTCATTAAAATTGTGTGCTCTTTCAAATCTGACACTTTTTTTGTATTACCTCACAAAACAAGTATGTCTTGAAGCGCCCATTATATACAGAAAATGAACTTATCCCTTCAAGACCATGATTGTGAGCCTGTATAGATGATACCGAACTCAGTCATGTCACGCAACTAACCATGTGACATATAGCCCTACCTTCTTCTTTAATCGGAAATAGACCCAAAATGCTTCACACTTTACACCATTATTACACACGACTTCCTTCCTGTTACAGCGACTGGCGTCTATTCTTGCGTTTATAACCCATTTGATTACGGGAACTTGGTCGAACCATGTACGAAATGTTAAAGGTAGTTCAGATTCGTCAAATGAGATGCGCGGCGCCATCTTGCATACGCGTTGCGCACGGTGCGTAATGCACGTTAGCTCAGTGTCATGCGGTGCGCGCAAACTAACCCAGTTCAAAATGGCGACCCGCTATGTAGCATCCCCACGCTTGATGCCCTTTAAAGACCGCCATGCGTGGGGGTTGTATGTCCGCGGAACGCCATTTTGAACTTCAATGCAAGTTTGTGCAATGCGCACTGAACAACACTGAGCCAATGTCTGTTACGCGCCGTGCGCAGGGCGGTCGCAAGATGGCACCGCGCACATGATTTACGTATCCTACAACCTTTAAATTACGTAATCTGAGACGGGGCGGGTTAAGCGCCGATGTTCTCAATTTGTTTAGCATGTTGTGGATACCATTGTATCTCGCGCCGCTGCCGACTTCCGACTTGGAGTAATTTCCCCAGCCCAGCACGCAATTCATGTGATGATCATTTTGTGTTCCATGCTGAGGATAACTTACTTGTTTTTGTTTCTACCTTAGCACAGACCTTGAGGTACAGTATTCGACCATTTTTTTTCTAGATCAAGCTTAATTAGGACTGTCTTAACGTGGACTAAAATACACCAAAAGTTCAAGTTTGTCTAACGAAATAAAGGAACACGCACTTTGTTTGAAGGACTTTGGCCCGTATTCACAAAGGAGGTTTGTACAAACCCCGGTTCAAACCGCGGTTTACATCTATGGAATGCCAATTGTAAACTGATGGAGAGAGAATGTAAATTCCTTACTTGTTAACAATGTTGATGGTACACATTCTCTCTCCATCAGTTTACAATTGGCATTCCATAGATGTAAACCGCGGTTTGAACCGGGGTTTGTACAAACCTCCTTTGTGAATACGGGCCATTGTATATACAATAGGAATGTTAGGTCAATTTCTGGACTAACTCCCGTCAGCGGTTGTTGTGTGTGTTTTGAGCAGAAAGGACTTGTTATAATTTCAGGTGAGAAAATAACAACATCTGTATACTTTTTCTTCTTGAGACTCAAATGTGGTATCTTGTATAGTATTTGTCATTGATCGATGGAAGTTATGGACTATAAATTAAAAAAAATAACATCAACATTATTTTGTTATCTTAAGTTTTACACTGATTTACATTTTTCTTTCTGAAAAGTCCAATATGTGAAAGGGGTAGTTCAGTTTTGGTATAGAGGGCGCTGCACGAAATAATTTTGTTGTGAGATAATGAAAAACTGAGTGTAAAATTTGAAAGAGCATACAATTTTAATGGCAGAATAAACTTTATTTTATCAAAATCGGTTCAGAAACGGGTTATATCCGATCGGAATAAATGTGGGGCCCAGCTTTATTCGATGATTTTTATTTTTATTTTTGTAAATGCTTACACTTTTTCAAAAATTTTCAAAAGAGGTTTTTGAATATAGTTGTTGATGATCTCTCTATTTAATCATTATTTCAACAAAACATCACATGCATAATATTATATGAAACATGGATGAAACCATGTGCTTTTTTAGAGAGCGCCCTCTTGTGTTTTAATGGCTCTTTTTGAATGATAACAGGCTTAATTTACTTAGTCGTTTGTAATATTTTTATATACCTTTCGAGCATGGTGAAGTTATAACTATTAGTTTGCAATGTTATTATGCAGGTTTTGGTTACTAAAGCGCAGCCTTACCAAAACTGTACTACCCCTTTAACAGTTCTTCTTATATCGATTATTACTTACAAGTTGCAATGCATTCTATCGATGCAAATGTTGGGAATGTATGAACATGTTTATTTCATTGATATAATTAGCATCATTCAACGTTGTAGGAGGATATTATGTAAATCGTGTAAGCTTACATTCAACTGTGGTAATCATGCTTGTCGATATATTATCCAAATAAATTAATCGTACTATACTCTGATTGAAAAGTTCAATATATTTGACGTAATAGGGGACGCATCTGGTCTATATTCCCTTTATCCGTCCATTGAATTAATGATACAGTCCATTTTCTTAGAATAACGATTTCATGTATCCGAAACGAATTACAATCCTTATACTTTAACGTGGTTACGGAATTGTTTATGTTGTTGTTCGTGTATATTTTGTTTGTTTGTCACTGTTTTGGTAAACAAGTTCCGTATATATGTATATACTGAACCCGCACAAAATGCCGGACACTCTGAGTGAAAGGACTTGTTAACCCGGAACTACTCGAGCTGTCGTGCGGTTAATGGATAATAGCTTATTAGTGTCAATCCTAAACATGCTAAAAACATTATATATTCGATGTCTTCAAGGTCGCTTTTGCACTGTTTATAGTGGGTCAACAATCCACCAGCAACATTTTCTACATAAACTGAAGTGCCAAAATCAGTGAGCGCCGCGGCAATCGCCCTTGCTGTAGCCCTCTGAGAGTCATGGATGAATTATTTGTGTAATACACAAATGTCCTTCTTTTAAATTTGTACTAAATGGGTTACTTTGTTATAATAATTATAACGGGGTAAGTGAGAACGGGTCAAGATGGACATAATGTTAATAATATGCGTATACGAGGCGAGGCTATGATATAGGGGGCTGCAACACCAATATTATCACCTAATTGTGTGACTTTCCAGGGAAAAGAAATAAAACAAATAATTTCCATTGGAGACAAGAAGGATGTTATTCGGCAAATCACCTCAGCCCCAGGCCTGTGGAAATAAATGGGGCCTATACCCCGCCAATGATGGTCACGTTATTCGTTGCGTATCGAACTTGCGAACGCTCAAATTTCTTATTTAGAGCCTTAAGCCCGGCGCAGACAGAGCCGACTCGACCCGATCCGACTGGTTTTCAGTCAGGCTAGAGTCAGTTTCGCTCAGTCGGAGCCGATCCAACATGTTGAATCGGCCTTGAATGACCTCTGACTGGCACTTGACTGGAAAAACCGGAGTCCTGAGGCAGCACATACTGAGTTAATCAGGCTGAAAACCAGTCGGATCGGGTCGAGTCGGCTCTGTCTGCGCCTGGCATTACAAGGTTTGTAGCGTACCGATTTACTTGTGGTCAAATCAAACAAACTCACCTGGCATGTTGACGGCTCTCTTACTCCACCCGTGTTAATTCAAATTCAAATTCAACTGATATTATATAGTTTGTAATCAACGCAGCGGAAATCATGTTGCTTGTTTGACATCTGTATTAGTTGTAATGGACATAAAGATACTTTGAGGATGAGTGTGTTTTTCTACCAAAAAAATAATTCTTTTGTAAGAAAAAATATATTGGATTCAAAGCGACACATGCATGCGATTAGTAAGTGATGTACGTGTTAGTATTTAATTTATTTAGTAATGTATCGATGCTATGTACGTACAATGTTTTGATTTGAAAGTGCGTCAGTCGATCTGTTATATAATGTTATTAATCTGTGTATGAACGGCTTAATTATTTATACATGTATGCATTTAACTTACTAATCTATTAAATAAGTACGAAGTCTATTTAATAAGTTATTTATTTGTGTGTCTCTGATTTTCGCATTAAAGTGCCTAAGCAGTAATATTAGCATTGCTAGTGAAGATCCATAGTGGTGAGTTTAAAGGGCATCAAGCGTGGGGATGCTACATAGCGGGTCGCCATTTTGAACTGGGTTAGTTTGCGCGCACCGCATGACACTGAGATAACGTGCATTACGCACCGTGCGCAACGCGTATGCAAGATGGCGCCGCGCATCTCATTTGACGAATCTGAACTACCTTTAACCGGGAATACACGTAACGGTTACTCACTAGAGATGATTTTAGCTCAACATGTTTTGACGAATTGGAAACCCAATAATGTGTTACTTAAATCCGCTCTAGACCATTAAGTAGCTGTATGTATTAATTTATTAATAACAGTTGTTTTGCATTTCAATTATATTTGAATTATTAATTTATGTGTGTATCTATAATATTCATTAATTTGATCATCTGATTCAAGACACTCATTCATAAAAAAAAATCAAAAAGGTCCTTTCGTCGGTTGAATAACCCTGCATGACACATAAAAGCTTTGCGGTTTTCCCGAAAGTTTTCCCGAAAATGGAATTCTACTTTCCCATATCCTTTCACGTGACTGAAAATCACAACGGCCTTTTGTTAGAATGTAATTGTTTTTAGGACTGTGTGAGGTGTGTATTATTGTCTATTTTATAGATCAATTTGATTTGAACTAACACATAGTCTCTGACACTGTGTGGTTGTGAGTTAAAATGTTGTGAATAGATCATGGACAAACTTTAAAGGGATCTATTAACTTTGTTGAGATGTGCAAAAACTGATGAATGGTTGATGCAATGTATACTGTTGTTATCTCATATGTCCTCAGGGTATTGTGTGAAAATTTCAGGTCAAATGGACAATGTATGGCCAAGTAATGAGCGAAAATGCAAAGTGATATTGGGTGATATTCACCAACTCACTGCATTCACTTTGTACAGGGATGAAAATCTCGCCCGGAGATTTTCTTATCTAAATACTTCAATCATACATATCTTTGTAATGAAAGGGAAATTTGAAAAACCGAAAGCTGTCCCATGATTTTATTGTTAATACGAATACAACAAGGTATAAAGGAACCGCTAGAATTACAATTTTATTTTGAGGATTTGGACAATGTTACTAAGTCCCTTTAATGTTTACAAAATGTAAACACACGGAACTCTTTATTTTAGCAGGCATGTTGTTTAACTTGAACTCCAGACGTCAACAAACACTTACCGGTACATGTTATTATAAAACATCATTGCAATTCTAATCTATCATACTTTGTGTTTTTTTTTTTTGTATCATACTTTGTGTTTTTTTATTTAACATACTTTGTGTTATTTATCATACTTTGTGTTTTTTATTTAACATGATTAAACAGGAGACATATATATGTCACTATAAATGTTACTGAAGGACAAATGTATGCGCTGGTACACACTAACATGGACGAACCGAGGGGGTGTTTGGGGTGTTTAACACCCCCCTTTAGCGAAAATTACTGCATTAAGTAAACAAACACACCCCAACTACGCCACTAAATGAAGCCAAAACACCCCCTTGATAAAATCCTGGATACGACTATGCACACGAATGATACTTGAACCATGGATAGTACTAGTAATATCCATGCTTGAAGACATCAATTACACAAATCATTAACAATGTGCGGGTAAATGTCAAACAGATTTCTCCAATAAGATATCACATTTCGTGCAGGGAAGGCCTTTTGACAGAAAAATATAAATATGCATGGTGGAAGTGTTTTTTGTTTGTTTCGAACTCAAAGACTGAAAGCTGCTCAAAACATTTTTACTTTTATGATGGGACCGGCTGTTCTTGGAACCAAGGTATAATTACATGATTTGTAAATGTAAGTATAATATATAGTCAATGATTTTGGCAGCTATAAGGCAGCTCTCTCTGATGTTTTTTGTTTGTGAGAACGATGATATCATGGGTGCCTGGGTGATGATTTCGAGGTTTTAAAAAAGGTCAAAAGTGAAGAAAATTCACTCTTGTCTAAATAAAAAAGGACAATTAAACATAAAAATAGATGCAAAGATGGACGTGAATTGTGCATACATAAATAAATAAATGTTTCCAAGTTGACAAGGCGTTTCCATTATTGGGAGAAGTAGTTAAATAATTATAATAGTGACTGTTATAACAATAATAAGATTGTGACTATATTTGATCAGATGGTGTACCGTGGGATAACTGAATGTGTTAGTGTGTGTGTTAGGGGGGGAGGGGGGGGGGGGGGCGCACGCCTTTGAACTGATTCCCTCCATCTTGTCTTCATTTATTTTGGGCACTATATAGAGTACAGAAGCCATGACGTCATAAAAACAATTTTTTAGAATTTTAAAATTTGGACTTCATTTTCAGAAGAAAATAACAAATAATGTCCAAATACCGAAAATCAAAGGAATAGGTTACGTATTGGCTGAGATATGCCCATCCGAATGAATTGAATTGAATGGGCAATCAGTGTTATAATGCACTGGTTCCTAAATTTAGGAACCAGTGAGTGCACTATAACACTGATCGCCCATTGACCAAAAAAATCATTCGGATGGGCATATCTCGGCCAATACGTAACCTATTCCTTTGATTTTCGGTATTTGGACATTATTTGTTATGCTCTTTCTGAAAATGAAGTACAAATTTGAAAATTCTAAACAAAATGTTTATGACATCATTTATGACATCACACTTCACCACTCTATAAGCGTAGGGTTGAGGATTGGGCGATGCGCCACACCCCACCCCCCCCCCCCCCCCCTTCCCACCTTCCCAGCCCTATGTGACACAGGACTTTTTCACAAGCTTAATTTCTGTTAATATAAACTAAGAATATCCTGATATTAAACTAAGCAATCCGGTATGAGAAGTTCACATTTTATTCTTACATAGTTCAGGAAATACTGAGCTTTGTATATAATATAAACAATTCACAATCGTGTCACGTTATACATTGTTAATTTGTTATGTTATTTTCGTCTTAAGAATAGTGAACAGTGTCAATATGTTATAAACGTTATTAACAACTTCCTTGTCATTATGCTGGTGCTGTATCGATTTAATTATCCCTATTAAAATGTAATGGCTTTGTATTTTCTTTCAGGATATTGGGAATTACACACTGTAAATAACCCACATGACCCACGTGCCTCGCGGTGTACAATAAGAGACATCAAGTCATGCTGGGCACTACTTATAGATGAACCTGACACCGAGTGATCTCTCAATAGACCAGTAGACCAGTCCGTAATTACTGACGGTGACAAATAAAGAAACCCAAGAGCCATTCCCGTGACTATATGTGATTTAAAAAAAAATATTACTTCAGTGTGCACCATGTTCAGCATGATTTGTAAACAACAGACGTATTTGTGCTACAATCCAGGAATAGAACAGTTATATTATCGTTAACATGACAATGAGTGATCTCTAAACATACTGTACATAATACATCGCCAAAGTCCAAAGAAACTAACCATCCATAATTATGTTAAAGTGACCAACATATAAATTCGTATATTGTTGATGACTGTAATAATGTTTCCTTTTTTCGGAATTTTGAAAACGGTCATATTCGGGAAGAAGCACCTCAAATTCGGGCAACTAAACCACGGTATATTCAGGCAAACCATGACATATTCGAGCAAATCCATGTCACATTCGGGCAGAGTAATGATATATATTCTGACAAACCCGTGTTACATTCGGGTAAAACCGGCATATTCGAGCTTATTTGAATGTGTTCTTTTTGGACTAAACCATCACAAATTTATCATTTTCGGACATTAAAGAGGCGATAACTTGTTTGTTTTTGTCAGGTGAAAAGACGGGAGAGATAATTATTCGGGCAAAAGACCAGAGCCCCCTGAGAAAAATGTGCCCATACGCTCATGCTACACTGAGCCAGTAAAACTGCGTGTACAAGAAAAAAAGACATCTATCATGTCTATATTAAACCACAACATTTTAATAAGTCCACCTCCAACCTCCTCTAGAGAAACTAACCACCGAAGTAAAATATTGTTAAGGATTCGCCTTTCTTAAATTTTCAATATCGTTATCATTTTTATTGTATTGTTTTGTTTAAATTCTTTCAGGGTGTATGGATCAGCACAAGTTGTAAGCAACCCACGTCATGCATCGTGGTGAAACCCAGAGCTTGTGTAACCATGGTAACTAGGTGAACCTGACAACGATTGACCAGCGCTTGAGTCATCTAGTAGTAAGACCTCCAAAAGAATTAACCAAGGAAGTGAAAACACATTGAACTTGAAGAGACCAACCCATCCCCGCCCTCACATCTCTTTCTCGTGCACAACGGTGTTGATTGTGGTTACTTTGCCGATACAACCAGGTGATCTCGGACCTTGGAAGTTCTTTAAAAAAGGAACTCATGGATCAAGTATAATCGGAGCCATATATCGAAACCATAGCAACAAGTTGCAACAGCATATTAAACATACTGTAGTATACCATGGTAACGTTTGCTATAGCTTATTTGTTGCAGGGACAAATCTGGAGTGATCTTTTGACGTAAGCACATTGACCTGAAGCAAAATAGCAAAGCGAGTATTTTTTGTTCCGTCAAGGCGCCACGATCATTATTACACCAGTTATTCCAGCTCGGTCATTCGCCCAGGAAACTGAACAAAAAATATATGGATTGACTCATTTATATAATTGTTTTTTCAAACAACATTGTATAAAATAGACATACTTCAGTTTAAAACAATTTTGTTTTCGTTTAGGCTCTGCAATATCAAACAAATGACAACAACACCACCAACAACAAACGTAATCAATTGATTATACATGACTGGTTATGTCATCATGTGGTCGAATCGAAAGTGATTATCAAAAATCGATGCACGTCATATTGTTGTCCGGGTAGTTCTGACATCCTGTTTATAAACTGATAAACAGTAAAGTTGATAACTAGACCTATTTAAATGACGGGTATTAATTTGACGAACAATTAAAGAAACATTTATTTTGGACGAAAGAGGTTTGAGGTCGGACGCCTCTTGATCGACGAATTGCCTTGCACAAGAGACGACTGTTTGAATACGTGAACATGTGAAATAGCTTCATCGATTAGAAATATTGTGTTTTTCTCTCCAGAAAATGACCATAGTTTTGAATTAAGAAGCCAAATAGCTGTTTACTTCTGACTAACAAACTGTTGGCTATTTAAACCGCTCATCATGCTCATCATTTGCATGTAGCTATAAAGAAACGGGAGCTGTACGTTTAATCTCTTAGAACAATCTGCAAACACTGCATGGACTCGAACAACATCGCTATCAACAACGATATCACACTATTATCACCCCCATCAGCATCGAAATCGACACGAAAGGATAGCAAAAACACATTTCTGTGCGATTCTAGGTACTGTTTCGAGGAAAAATAATTAAGAAGCACTCCAGGGGGATCATATCAACTTTCAAAAGCTTCTAGAAGGAGCGAGGTAGATGAAAAGTTGATAAATACTGGATAATAAAAGAGGATAATATTTCAAGCAAGGAAAAGACAAAAAGCATCAGAAAATGGGAAATCGGAAATATAGAACGGAGAACGAAGCTCTAACGGAAAGCGATATGTTTGCCTATGAGAACCCAGCGGCCACACTGACCACTACTCTTGTGGTAACTCCGGGTGCAACCACGAGCAACGGGACTGGTGTGAAAGCAAATGGAGGTTAGTGATTTTGGTTATTTTTCACGATCATTTTGAGATAAAAATGATACTTTTACATTTACTAAAAAAAATATATATATATATATTTTTTTTTTACATATTCCATTTATTACATTTTGTATTAAAATACGAATATGTTCGTAGTATAATATATTTTAAAATAATTGTTTTCGTTGTGTTGTGTGTGTATACTGTATATGCAAATCAAATTACTTCAGTGTTTGATACTACAGAAATGTTCAAAGAACTTTACTTATATTACCACATTTTCCAAAATTTGGTTATGAACTTCGTCAATTTCATGAGTTGTTTTTTTTAAGAATATCCGTGACTTGGAAATGCATGTATATATTAATTCGTTATTTCAGCTTTCCAGAGTTCCTGTTTTGTTACTGTTTTGTTTGAGCATTTTTCATTTTCGTTTGTTCATCTGTGTGTCTAGTCGTTTGTTTGTATATTTATTTGTTTGTTGGTTCGCTCATTTGTTTTTATATTTAGCTGGCACTAGTTAGGTGGTATTCCATGACAACTGATATGATATGAAGCAATGCATAAAGTATATCCTAGTGATATTCCTGTTTCTTCATGGTTTTGTGAGTTTAGCAAACCTGCGGCCATTTTATAATTCGAGATCTTTCCATCGCTCTTTTCGTTGCAGCGTTAAATGGTAAGAAGGCGCCAAACATCGAGCGGATGTCGTCCATAGCCAAAGTCGAAGACGACGAAAGCGACGATGACGAGGAGACGGCCTTCGGCTGGCTGTGTTACCGTCCAAAATGGCTTCAGGTAGGAATATATAAAAAGGATGCCGAATTATGTGGGAGAGCATTCCGTAATTTAAAGAATCTGTTTGTGGAAACGTGGGTATTTTCTACTCTTTTAGAAATGTTTTCCATCTAACACAGATATTATTTGTCAAGTTTATAGTTTACCCGCAAGAAAAATACATGTTGTCGCTAACAGTTGCACATGAAACCTTAAACAAGGGACAAGTTTATGATTGGGAAAGTGTCGGAAGACGGTTTTTAGGAAAAAATTAACATTGATGTGCTATATAAGTATAGTTATAGTAATCATGGGTTAATATCACGGTTAATAGAACAACAATTTGCGTTAGTATTCCCTAAAACATGTACAACTATCTCAATGTTTCCTAACATTTAATGCCAGAAACTGACAAACAATTACTAAAAAGAGAAAGAGGTCTGCACAGAGTGAAATTACCGAAGGTTGTTGAATGCTAACCATGGACATGATGGAAGGGAGTCGAAAATGGGGATGATACTAAACGACACCATACGCACTATAAGAAATAAAGGTTCTAATTTGCACCCTTAAAGTAGAAATTCAAAGGGAATAGAATCAAGTTATTATGGTTTATTTTATGATAGAATGAGTTATTAAAGCAATTTTTGCAGTTAACATGTCATGAAAGTGTTCAGTTTCATGTTTTATGAAAATAAAATTTTAGTGAATTGACCCTCCCCTTTACCATGAAATCGGCACAGCAAAGTGGATCTGTGCGTGACGTAAGAGCCGGGCTTTGCGCTCCACATCTCTAGCTCGAACGGCGATCTACACGCAAATGTTCATAGAGTGGACGCAGTTCTACTCTCTCAAAACGATTGAATATTGCCTGAATAATCAATATCTGACACATAGTTGTCCTCTCATGTCCTGAAACATATCCTAATGTCAATATTCATGTCATTATTGGCATTGAAAAAGTGTCAATCTCCGTAAAATAATTGTTTACAACTCACCATTTTGCCGAATTGTTGTTCATGTACACGGAGATAGTAAGAAAAGCATAGCTGTGTTTCAAAACAAAATTACCTAGTAGGATCATGTTCCGAGCTAGAATTGCCTTTGTTATAACAATTTCTTATCCATTTCAATATGTCAATAACTGGTATAATTACATAGAATGTATTTCTCACCGTTTTGTTTTGGTTTTGTTTCGTTTCGTAAAAGTTTCGTCCATCGAGAAATACATGCAAGCGCACGATCGTATACCAGGCTTGGCCGTATACTATGCATATTGTGTATGTTATTGAACTAAAAGTAGTTCCGGCGTATACGCTATACAGTATTCGAAGCTTTCTACAGTCCACACGATCACGATCTCGCTCTAGAATTACATCTGACAGTTCAACATGGATGTAGAATTTCATATATATAAATATCATATACCAGTATTGCAGTTCGTATCATGCACGCAGGATCGATCGGAGCAAGCTACCTAGCACGTGCACTGGAGTTACGTTTGTTTTGATGCGCGCGCAGGAAATGTAAATCCGCCAGCGCTATCAGCTGTATAGGTAATGCGGCTGCCAATGTTTAGAGAAATCGCGGATGAATCGTAACAACACAGGAGATCGCGAATCCAATTCACTCGACTTTTCAAGCTAAACCATGAAACTAGCCATGATAGATCGACTAAAGTAATAACTATTCTTCGTGTTTTTTTTTTTCATTTGATTCATACTGATTATTAACTGTTTGTTTCCATAATGGAAGTGGTAAATTCTCCGTCTGATATGTCAAAGTGAAACTACATGTTGGTAAAAAAATCGCCTGCTCCCAAATCTGTGCAGGCCTACTGCACGACAAAGTCGTATAGTTTCCCCTTCTTTTTTCACCTTTTTTCAACTATTTTTGTCACAAACAATACATATGCTGTAATATCACGATGAAAATATAAATGAGAAGCAAATTACAAACAATGTTGTATTATAATTTATTCTTGGTAAGGGAAAAAATAGCACATTTAAGTTGAAGCTTGTCTTTCCAGCCTGGTATGTTATACATGCTTACTACCTACAACCGCGTCAGCCGCCTGGGTTCAAGCCCGGTTCTTACGTCACAGCTAAATGCCGTTTCGTGTAGCGATTGAGCGAATTTGTCCCTGGAAATAGGGTGATGTTTTCACCCTAATTTCGCTTTTACGGAAGCGTTATATTGTTTGAATGTCATTCAAGCTCATTCTATGGCTTATTGCTTTCTGTAGATATGAATATCGTCATATGTAGGGATTTTCTTTGATTTTCTCCTTTAAGGGCCACAATAGCAGCACCTTTACGGGTGCAATTTTCCCCCAAAGGTGGGGTCTGCACCCTATGAGTATGAGGAGCACAAATGCACCCTTAGGGTGTCAATACCCCTAATTTCTTAGTGTGTAACATGGTCAGAATGTATAATGCTATAAGCATGTTTCTATCTCCATATTCTAGGTGTTGAACAACCCAATAGGATACTGCACCATGATGTGTCTTTGTCACCCTCATTCAGGGAATGACGGCATTCGGCTACGGCTTCATCGACGCTCCTTCGAACATGGATACACATTTCCTCCGTCTTTTCAACTTCATTTCCAACTCCGTTCTTAGTATAATGTATATATATGTACATATACCATATACATATACAGGGTGGCACTTCCCGCAATAAAGTACCAATATGTTTATGTCCATCGGATAGGGTGTCTTTTCCAATGAACAGTAATTTTGGTCGTGTACTTTTTGTTTTAGGGCGCTGCGAGTGAGACCATGTCAGGTACCAATTTTTGTCAATTTTTACCTAGTCGGCGCCAGTTAATATGCACTCCCTGCCCGTAATACCATTGATCGACCATGCCTATTCTCTCGGCACACGGCTGAGTGCACACTAAACATGGCGTGCGTTATCAACGCAATAAAAGGCGGTACGTGCGATGTATCAAGCACTGGCTTGTTAAAAATTGACAAAAAAGAGAACCTGACATGGTGTCACTCACAGCGCTATAAAACAAAAAATACACGATCAAATTGATTGTTCTTGGTGTCGTTGTTCATTTGAAAAGACACCCTATCCGATGGACATAATACATTTGTTACTATATTTTGGGAAGTGCCCTGTTCCGTTTTTTGGGGCCACCTTGTATATCATCTACCTAATATAAGACTCTCTAGTACTCCCTCTTTCCCCTTCATCATGTTCTTCCAGGTGTTGAACAATCCAGTAGGCTACTGCACCATGCTCTGTCTAGTCACGCTCATCCAGGGGATGACGGCGTTCGGGTTCGTCTTCATCGCGCTCTCGACGCTCGAGAAGCGTTTCCTCCTGAGCAGCGTCCAGAGCGGAAGCATCTCCAGCGCATACGACTTCTCCACCCTCTTCGTCGCCGTGTTCGTCAGCTACGCGGGCGAGCGAGGCCACCGGCCGCTCTGGGTCGGATTCGGGTCCATGCTCTTTTGCGCAGGTAATCTAATAGTGACGTTGACGTTGATGATGATGAGGATGATGAGGATGATGATGATGACGACGATGATGATGATGGTGGTGATGATGATGATGATGATGATGATGATGATGATGATGATGATGGTGATGATGATGATGATGATGACGATGATGATGGTGATGATGATGATGATGATGATGATGATGATGATGGTGGTGGTAGTGCTGGTGGTGATGGTGATGATGATGATGATGATGGTGATGATAATGATAATGATTATGAATATGTTGATGAATGTGCTGCTGCTGCTGCTGCTGCTGGCAGTGGCGTTGCATGGTCGGACTGATTGGGGAGGGCACCAACATGATTAGGGGCACACCTTATGTTTCCTATTGTTGTTCATATATTGGGGCGGAGGGGGCACGTGCCCTCCCCCCCCCCCCCCTCCCCACCCCGTCGATACGCCAATGGCTGCTGGTGATAATGTTGAAGACGACGATGATATTTATCATGTCATGTCATGATGATGAATGATGAATGATGATGATGATGATGATGATGATGATGATGATGATGATGATGATGGTGATGAGGTTGATGTTGATAATGGTCACGATGAGTATGAAGACGGCGATTCATTTAACTTGTTTAGCAAAATAGTCACTAAGTGGCGACTGTCGGTAGTCATAGTAGGTCGCAGACCGCAAAAAGATGTGACTCGCCACTTTACCTTTTGGGCACCCTCCTATTCATATAACAGGCCCGTAGCCAGGGGGAGGCATTGGGTGCGTACACCCCCGCCCTTAAAATTCATAAAGGTCCACTTTTTTCCGGTCTCGGGTCCACTTTTTACCGATCTCCGGTAAACTTTTAATCGGTCTCGACCTTCTAAACCAATGGTCAACAACCTAACCATGCAGTGGTCTCGGTCTCAGCCGCGAAATTTATTGGCGACGGACACCCCCTTCCCCCTTCTTGAAAAATCCTGCCTACGGGCCTGTATAACACGATGAAATAGCTCAAATAGTTAATAAGTTTATCGAATCCATTTCTTTCATATCTTCCACAGGATCGCTCATATTCGCCATCCCGCATTTCGCCACACCAAACTACGTGTACCAGGACACGGATGCAGACTACTGCGGCCTGCCGAATCAAACAGACTCGTGTCAAGACTACGACTACTCCTTATCGAGCCTCGCCAACTACTACTGGTTCTTCATCACGGCACAAGTAAGCAGGTCTGGTGGCTATGCGACCTCTGTAGTTTATGATAACACCCCTTTAACATATTTAAAGTTGGTCGGTTGGCATGGTCGGTAATTCACACAGGGCAGCGCGATGTCTTGCGAACCAAGCGACATACATGACATAGTCACTTTAAATCTTGTACAAATGCATGTTAGTACCAATCCACGAAAAGCGAATAGTTGAGTTTTGGTATATAGAGAGTACAGTTTTGGTCAAACTGAATTTTAGTATATTAACCAAAACCTGCGCCATACATTATAAACTAATAGTTACAACTCCACCATGCTCGAAAGGTTTACAAAACTACAAACGACTAAGTAAAAAGCCTGTTATCATTCAAAACGAGCCGTTAAGGCTCTCTAAAAACTCATTGGTTTCATCCATTGTTAATAAAAAGATTGCGCATGTGATGTTTTGTTAAAATAATGATTGAATAGTGTAAATATTTTTTTCTTTCAAAGGGTGGTTCAAAATTATTGAATCATTGTGGGGTCCCACATAAATAACAAATGGTAATATTTATAGATATTTCAGCCGTCTCTGAACCAATCCTGATCAAATAAAGTTGATTCTGTCATTACAATTATATGCTCTTTCAAATTTGACACTCACTTTTTCATTATCTCATAACAAATTATTTTATGCAGCGCCCTCTATACCAAAACTCAACTATCCCTTTAATTAGGTAGGATACGTACGTAATAAGGTTTAATTAATTACCTATGTCTGTCATTTGTATAATACATAACCATAAAATACCTATCTTTGCTTTTTCACACGTCTTTTTGTTTGCTTTTTACTTGTAATGTTATTTTTGTTTTGTTATACAAGACGTCATGAATACCTTCCACATTCGTTCTTTTTAGTGCGTTTTCTCTCTATCAGTAATTGTTCTTTCATTATCCTTACAATGTCCCCCTTTCCTTCAATCTCTTGTTAGATCCTGCACGGAATCGGAGCATCGTCTCTCTACATCCTGGGTGTGACGTATATCGATGAGAATGTCCCCACGAAGGATTTTGGCATGTACATGGGTAAGTGGGTCTTTCATAATAATTCTGATAATGCCTCCAAGTTCAACAATAATAACGTTCGCTGCTATTACCAACAATTTGATATTTAAAGTTTTGCCAGGTTTTTAGATACATGTAACTAATGGTTGAATGTAAGATGTACTTGGTAATGTACTTATCACTAAGAAAATGCCTACTAAAACCATTCGTTGGTTGGTATACATTTTGGTCATTTAATATCGTGATTATGTAATTTCACAAATTATGTGTCCCTTGTATTTAGGGGGTTACAAGGATTTACTTACATTGTCAAAATCTCTAGCAATTTCTAGAACTCTAGCAGTTCTCCCATGGCTTGCTGTATTCATATTCGTATTCATTTTCGTGGTTGGATGGGAAAATATCTACGGGGAATTTAAACTGTGTACAAAGTCAGTGCAATGGCTTAGTGAATATCACTTTGCATTTTCGCACATGACTTGGTCATATGCTACTCATTTACCATGAGATTGTCACACATTACTCAGTAGATATATCAGACCACAGAAATCCATATGTTTCACATGCAGACAAAGCTACTAGATCCCTTTAAAGTCTAGTAATCCTGCTATCTCCAAAATGTTGTGTTTCTCGCTACAGGTACCTACCAGGCCGTAACCCTAGCTGGACCTTCACTCGGGTACATCATAGGGGGCGCTTTCCTCAATATCTACACGGACCTGAATGTTGACGAAGATAGGTAACGTGAAATAGAGTATTCTAACATTGGTTTTGTTTGAATTTGAAAATAGATTTTGGTTATAATTATTGTTATTTCGATGAAAGTGAAGGCGTAATGCGATTTTGGGATTGGTTAATTACTTGACGGACATATAGGCCCGGATTCACAAAGCAGGTTTGTAGGAGGTTTGTACAAACCATGGTTTATCCATGGTCTACATCTATGGAGTGCCATTTGTAAACTGATGGAGAAAGAATGTAAACTCCTTACTTGTTAACAATGTTGATGGTACACATTTACAAAATGCACCTAATAAATGTGTGTCTTGTCACATGGTGAAATTTGCTGGTTAGCAAGCACTAACAGTCATATCATTATAAATTGTTTTACTTGTATACGAGCAGCACTCCATAGATGTAGACCATGGATAAACCATGTTTTGTACAAACCTCCTACAAACCTGCTTTGTGAATCCGGGCCCGGGTAAACGGTCACCGATCATGACTTTAACAACTCTGGCAATTTATTCAAACCTTTCCATTATTGTGACGTCGTACCAAAAGGCCTTAGAACTGTATTTCCCTCTATATCTATACAATGATCCTATGACAAAGTGGCTTCAGATGATTTTTTTTTTACAATCGTGTCATGTAATACCATGTCTACTTTTCATTTTTGTTTTGTTCATAGTGTTCATATCGGACAGGAGAGCCCCCTGTGGGTTGGTGCGTGGTGGCTCGGGTTCCTCATCAACTGCGTGCTCCTCTTTATCTTCAACGTCATCTACATGGGCTTCCCAAAGGCTCTACCAGGTATGAAATGTATATTATCGTTTTCTCCTCTCGAATATTTAGTGTATAACGAACTATATTTTTGATTGACGAATTACGTAGGCAGAGGGATATCATTAGGGTGGAAGGGGTTTCGCATTACCTGTGCGATCCTATAATCATCTTCAACGTCATCTACATCGGGTTCCCGAAGTCCCTAGCTACCATATATATATCGATTTCTTTTCTAAATATGTTCGTAATTAATATTATCTTGAATTATCTAAATAAACTATCGAGTGCATTGGTGCGGTGGTTTGGGTTACTCATAAACTGTGTACTTCTCTTCATCTTCAACATCATGTACATGGAGATCCCGAATGCTCTGAGAGGTATATTGCGATGTTTCACCTGAGTCCTGACTCTCAAAATAATTAATTATTTATTTTGTAAATCGAGTGTATTGTTGGATTTGCTTGGGTTTCTCATTTACTGTGTTCTCCTCTTCATCCTCAACGTCACGTTCCTCAACAACATCCATGAACATTATTGTGTCGATGTCGTCTCGATGATCATAATTATAAGCATAATCACGGAAAATTCAATATTTTAATTATAATGGTTCATAATAAAAAATAAAAAATAAATTATGCCCTTCTTATAATGCTCTTAATACGTTCTTGATGGTTGCAGGTGGGAAAGAAGTCATGGCGAAGCGCAAGTTCGAGACGCAGAAAGGTCGCGAGTTCGAAGCGAAGGAGGGTGCGCTCAATCAGTTGCGCGCACTGCCCCGCGCAGTGTGTACGCTCCTCACCAACATCCCCTTCATGTGTCTGAACGGTGCGGCAGCCATGGCGTTCTTCCTCGTGGCAGGCATCGCCGTGTTCGGCCCGAAGTACATCGAGTCTCAGCTCAGCATGAACTCGAGCGAGGCCGCATATGCGATGGGTAAGCCTAAATGTATATAATCTCTTTTTCGTCTAAATCCAGATCACGGGAAATCAGTCACACATTTTTGGTACGCACTGTGAGCGATGTTTATTTATGTGATAATACGCTCATTTAAAAGAATAAGAGCGCAAGCGATTACTGTGTACAGTCAGGACCACTTTCGCTTTTCCACTATCGTGAAAATAGCGGTTTCCCACTATTCTCCAATCAATGTCGCTAGATGGCGCATATATCGTGGCGATAGTACCATGCGATACTATCGGTGATCGAAACAAAATAGAATTTTGTACAGCCGTTTTTTACATATATGCAGCTTTGTGTCCGCCATTCTCGCCTTCCGCGTGCAACGTTTATCTTGCCGTTCATCTTGTCGAGCAATACGCCTCTCTCACACGCTCCCTCCTTTTCTCTCGTTATTTCGCACCGTACTAGTTCGTACGGCATCAAACACCTGTCGCGTAAGTCTATGCGCGAATCAACCGTTTATTTGAAAAACGAACCCGCATACTCGAGCAAGATTTTCTTAAAATGTTCTGGCCAGATCATTTAGACAAACTACACACCATTCGTTTAATTATCAAGGATGCTACACATTTACTATTTAGATGATCTGTCCAGAACATTGGGCGAAAATAAATGTAATTTAATTGAATGTAGTCGTTGCACAAATATCCCCATTGCCACAACACGTGGAACCGAAAATGACGCAATACTGAGTGTCACGTGATAATCGCGTAATAGTGCTTTTCCGCTATTTTGGCCGATAGCGGTTTTGCGAAAGTGGTCCTACAGGATCCTATGCGCTCGCACGGCGTCGCGGAGTGGCACTTGGCCACTAGCACTATAGTGACTCTGTATAAAAACAAAATACTGGTCGAGGGTGGACGTGTATTTTTGGGGCTCCGGAATTCGCGTTATTTATCTTGGTTTCCGGATGCCCCTCCGTGTCAAATTTATATAGGAATGACGACAGAGGCGAGCTGAAGTCATTGAGTCGTGTGTTTTGGGGACTACTTTTGCTTAACATTTGGTTATCGTCGTTTTTATGGTTGAAAATTGCAATATTTTGAAGTAAAAACTCCAGCCAGACTTGTTTACATCAGTGCGTCGAGCTGCTTTGACAACATAAGCGCTGAAGCACACCTTTGCGCATGGATGGACTCAACTATTTTCAAGAGAAACCTGCGCATCACTGACCGCGCTTTTCATCTGAGGTCTGCGCAGAGATGTTTGACTTTGATACGTGACGTCACTGAGGATCATCATTAGAGGACTCCTCAAGAATATAATATCCTTTACTTCAATAACATAATACACATTCAATTCTTGTTATTATGAAATAATATAAGTTAGTTTATTATTGATCTTTCTCAAGTTATATATGTACATAATAAGTGTGCATTTTAGATATTTTACACTTTGTACTAGTGTAGTTGTTGTGCGTTAATGAGTGCAAACAAAAACTTGTATTTTATAGATAGTGTTCAGTGAGTGCTGATTGTTTGTTTGGATTTTTTTTCTTTTTTTTTTTTCTTTTTTCTCTTCACATTTTGTTTTCCGTTTGATTTATAGATTATTATTGGATTAATAAGGTGAGTGGTACTTATGCTCGGCATTACTATATATCATACTTAGCATAGGCCCTGTATAAGCTTGGCTTGTTAGAGCTCTTGTGAGTAGTGTGCCGCGGGGTTTCATACCCTTAAATTGCTGGCGAACAGAGCAACAAGACCAAGCTCAATAATTGTTAGGATCTCTGTCCAGTAATGTCGTGATTGTGCCACCAAACTTTCGTCCAATTTAATTGAATTATAATATATATGTATATGCAAATGTTTTTACGATAATCAGCTACTCAATTGAGTAGGACTGAACATTGTTGTTTTGTTTTTTTGTATAAGATTCCCTAAGGGAAATTGGCACCTCTGCCATGCATGATAATAAATTATGATAATATGAATATATGTGTAGAGAAGCTACTATAAATACTGCGCTTCAAAAAACAAAACAAACATAGACTTAAATGTATTAACAAATTCAATTTTCAATATTTAATGTTCAATTTTCCTCAGAGTTGTATGCCACTGCCTTGTGGGGCAGATTCTCGTTAGAATCTAAGGCTAAGGGAGCAAACCCTAACAGAAAACCATGCCACCGTGACAGCATTGAGGGCGACTGATGATACGGAACTCCCGACATCCCTCGACCGGTCACTGCAGGGTCTAGTGGATCACATCCGTCCTGGCTTGTCCTCGCCGATGTGAAACTGCCACCAGCTCCCCGAGAGAGTACCGTTAGTAACTTGCAAGAGCTACCGGTACTTACCAACCTTTGCTAGCAGCCTTCATGATTATGCACAACAGTATGAAACTTCATACCGGTTCGGTCGGCGCCCGGGTAAACAAGGACCGCGCTGTTAGATCAGGACTTCCGTCGACAGTGCCAAGTATGCTAGGAAGACAACAACAACATCAACAACGACAACAAAAAGACGACACCAGCGGAATAACTGCAATGACGTTCGGGCAGTGGAATGTCAGGACACTCCTAGATCGGGAGAGAACGGACAGGCCAGAGAGAAGGACTGCCCTAGTAGCCATGGAGCTGCAGAAATACGGTATTGACATTGCTGCTCTGAGTGAGACACGCTTCTCTGAATCAGGAAGCCTCGATGACATGGGCTACACATTCTTCTGGAGCGGCAAGCCGGACGGGGTACGACGAGAGGCTGGAGTGGGATTCGCTATCAGAAAAGAGATCATAGCGAAGCTCACAGAAATGCCTAAAGCTGTGAATGATAGAATCATGTCTATGAGGATACCACTGACGAAGAAGGGAAATGCTACTCTCATCAGTGTATACGCACCAACCATGACGAGTCCGGAGGAAATTAAGGAGAGTTTCTACAATCAGCTTAGAAGAACGTTGCGGGACACCCCCCAAACTGACAAGCTAATATTGATGGGAGACTTCAATGCCCGGGTAGGACGAGACTATGAGAAATGGCCGACAGTGTTAGGCAGGCATGGAATCGGTAAATGCAACGCCAACGGTGAGCTTCTCCTAGCGCTGTGCTCTGAGTTCGAACTCGTACTGACAAACACCGTATTCAAGCAGAGGGAAGAACACAAGACCACCTGGATGCACCCTCGCTCCAAGCATTGGCACCTGATTGATTACATCATAACAAGACAACGAGACAGAATGGATGTTCACATCACAAGAGCTATGCGTGGAGCAAACTGCTGGACTGACCACCAACTACTAAGATCAAAGATTGCGTTTGCTCTTCGTCCAAAACGTAGGAAGCAAGGAGCTACTAAACCTGCGAAGCTGAACACTAACCGGTTACACGTCAACATGAACCGACAAAGCCTAGAGCAAGATATGGGAAAGGCGCTGGAGAACTGGAGAGTGCAAGAGGGAAAGACAGTTGACCAAACCTGGGCATCACTCAGCGAAGTTGTGTATGAGACAGCGAGCAACACCCTCGGTAAACCAGAGCGAAAACACCAGGACTGGTTTGACCCAGCAGACCCCGAGCTTCTGCTACGCATGAAGAAAAGGGATGAAGCACACAAACGTGTTCTACAGACCAGAAGCACTAGGTCCACCACCACCGCGTACAAGGAAGCCTGCAGACACTTGCAGAGGTATACACGGAAACTGAAAACCACCTTGTGGAAGAAAAAGGCAGAGGATCTGCAGCGCTTCGCGGACAAAAATGACATGAAGTCCTTCCACACTGGGCTGAAAGAAGTCTGGGGTCCCCAGACAAGAAGTACAGTGCATCTCAAGTCCCTGGATGGTACCACAACCTTTTCAGACAACAAAAGGGTGCTTGAACGATGGTCACAGCATTTCGAGACACTACTCAACCAGCCAGGAGATATCGACCCTGAGGCACGTGATAGGATCAACCAACGTCCTGTAGTTACTGCACTCGATGATATCCCAACACGAGAAGAGCTACAACTGGCAATTGCCTCCTTGGCCGAGGGCAAGGCCCCTGGAGTGGATGGGATACCAGGTGAGATATGGAAGCATGGAGGAGCCACATTAACCAACAGCTTGCTCATGCTGATACAACAAGCATGGACAGAAGGCTCTGTACCTCAGGAATGGAAGGATGCTAATATTGTCACCATCTTTAAGAAGGGAGACAGAACGCAGTGTGGAAACTACAGAGGAATATCGCTATTGTCGATAGCAGGGAAAGTTTTTGCCCGGATCCTTCTCAACAGATTATATGCACACATAACACCGGGTATAGTGCCTGAGACACAATGCGGATTCCGAAACAACCGGAGCACAGTAGACATGATCTTCTGCCTAAGACAATTGCAGGAGAAGTGTATCGAGCAGAACCGATCTCTCTATGTGGTCTTTGTGGATTTCACCAAAGCATTTGACACTGTTGGAAGGGCAGGTCTATGGCAACTACTTCGGAAGTATGGATGCCCTGAGAAGTTCACAAGAATGATTGAGTCGCTACACACCGGTATGATGGCTAAAGTCAAGGAAGCAGGCGAAACATCCGAAAGTTTCCCTGTAAGTAACGGTGTAAAACAAGGATGTGTGCTGGCCCCTACGCTGTTCTCCATCTTCCTATCGGCGATGTTGGAGGAGGCCTTTGCGGACTTTGAGGAGGGAGTATACATCCAATCACGCCAAGACGCCGACCTCTTCAATGTCGCTCACTTCAAAGCTAAGACGAAGTCTACACAGATTCTTGTGAGGGAACTCCTCTTTGCGGATGACAGTGCTCTTGTTGCTCATACACCAGAGCAGATGCAACATGTCATAGATGCATTTTCATCGGCATCAAAGAAGTTCGGTCTACAAATAAACATCAGAAAGACTGAAGTACTGTTCCAACCAGGTACAGACCACCAAGAGGAGGAGGAGATCCTTGTGGATGGGACAGCGCTAAAACAGGTGGATGACTTCACATACCTCGGCAGCACCATATCCAAAGACGGACGCATCGACTCTGAGCTGGTTAAACGAATGTCAAAGGCCAGCAGTGCCTTTGGAAGACTGCGAACCAGGCTCTGGAATAACCATCATGTCTCAACAAGAGTGAAGTGTAAGATATACAGGGCTATCGTCCTATCCACTCTCCTATACGGTGCGGAAAGCTGGACTCTCTACAAAAGTCAAGTGAACAAACTCCATGTATTCATGATGAGACACCTCCGATCAATCATGAGGATCACATGGAAGGACAAAGTGACCAACAAAGAAATACTAGAGAGAGCACAACTACCTTCGATGGAGGACCTGCTCATCAGGAAGAACCTACGATGGACAGGCCATGTCATCAGGATGCCCTCTGAGAGGCTACCCAATCAACTGCTGTTCTCGCAATTACCAGCTGGCGAAAGAGGGATTGGTAGACCACGGCTTCGATACAAGGACACGGTCAAGCGGAACCTAAAGCGGAGGCAAATTGACCTTAAGACATGGACAACTGTTGCAGGCCAGCGAGCTGTATGGAGATCAGCTGTGAAGTGAATCTGAAGGCGGTCATTGTCGCTTCGCGACCGACGGCTACTATAAAAACAAAATTAATATGATTAAAGGACAATGAAACCTCGTCAAACCACTTGTATTACTATAAAATGCTAAATAGACCACCATCCACTCAAGCTCGGCTTATGACGGTTGGTATTCTGCATTTATAAATTGAATGTTCATTGATAATTTGCAAAATAGATTTATGTAATGCATTGCTTTAAATTGCTTTAAATTATTGTATGTGTAACTTGACCATGTTGACATTGTTTGACCTTATATTCATACTTATGTATTATCACTTTCTTGTAAAGAAATGCAGCAATACATCTGCTTGAAAAAGTAGGAGTGAAAACTATAGCTCGTTAGTTTTTTACTGGGCATACTGGGTGCATGTAGCATTCGTCATGCCTTCTTCCGATTTATGGACTATACACATTTTAGTGATGTCATTACATTTGGCAATGGTTTGAAAATGCACGATATTTAGGTAACAATCAATTAGATCAATGATCCAACGAAGCGGCTTTATTGCATCGAACTTTCTTCCGTTATCTTCCGGGAAGTACAATTATCATTATCATTATATCATGTTCCCTAGTAGATTTTGAAATCCCCGTAGAGGGCTCACCTGGTTCTCGTAGGAAGGCAACTCCAATGGGTTATATAGAAAGTTCATATACTTGACCTACTATACCTGAATGGAAACTGGAGCATTCTCTCGGCTCGAGTATAATGCAAACGTCCCTGCCAATTAGATGTTTATTCATATTATGCGCTGTATAAATGTAATTTATTATTATTATTATTAATTCACATCACTAAAGATCGTCACCCGTCTTTTCTGAATTTCTCCCACTCTCTCTCTTCTCTTTCTTTGGACTTCTGTAGGCATCATCACCGTCACAGGAGGCATATCCGGCGCCCTCATCGGCGGGTTTCTGCTCAACCGCCTGGACTTGAAGTTCCGCGGGTTGTTGAAGCTGTGTGTCGCGTGCATGGCATTTTCCATCGTTGCTTGTAGTGTATTTTTCGCCGTCTGCCCCACAGTCGAATTTGCTGGTGTGACCGTTCAATACAATTATACGTGAGTGCCACCGGAATATTCGGTGTAACAGGAAAACAAATTATTCTTTGTAACCTTACATAATTCCATTCAATCTGTTTATTATCATATTACAAAAATTAGTTTCTTTTTAATAATATTTCGAAGCATATGTGAAACTGTTCACCTTTTCCATAACCGTTTCCGATTGACCTCTGCTGTCCTATATAAATCGATGTTTCTTGTGGGTTTACAACCTCTACAGCTACCATGACTACCTTTAACTCAAACGCACACGGAACCGACTAGATTCGACCCGATCCGATATAGGCCTACTGAAAGTTGGATCGGGTCGAGCCGGCTCCGTGTACGTAAGTTGGGCTTTATACATGTATAACAACTCATATATCAGCCAATCTATCTATCTATCTATATATTTTCTATATGTGTATCAATTTTATATATCTTAATTTCTAAATATGCATCAAACTGTTCACACAGATCGGAGACGGCGGACGAGACACTTGATCTACGCGCAACGTGCAATGGACGATGCGCGTGCTCGGGCAGTTACGATCCCGTGTGTGGAAGCGATGGGGTCATGTACTACTCGGCCTGCTATGCTGGGTGCGACATGCTGTACCTTGACGTCGATGACATGGAATACCACAGTCGAGACGATGACGACGAAAGTGACGGCATAGATGACGTGGTAATTATCCAATAAGTGTCCAGGGGATGTTGCATACAAAGTTGGAATGATTAGCAAAGTTGCGATTAAACGCAAGTCTGAAAATACGCGTAAGTGAGCCAATCAGATTTGCGCATTTAGGTTGCGCGTAATCGCAACTTTGCGATTGATCTCAACTCTTTATGCAACACCCTCGTGATGTAGGCCTACTTGCTCGTGTTGATAAATAATTAGGTATGTAAGTAGATATTATATCCCTCATAAGAATGTTCTAGCCATGTGATTGGTCGAAACGCCGTCACGTGTTCAAGTATAAGCGTGGTATTAATAAGCGTCTTAGCCTTTTAATCATAAATCTTGTTCATGATTGTGCAGGATTGACAAAATTAAGATAAAAGACTTAATCAATTGCCAAATATCTCACACTTTTGAGCAGTTTGTGTTAGTTATAGGTCGTTTGTGATCAAAATAATATGAGGGATATAAAGCAAATAACCAAATCTCCTTACTCGGGTGATAGATGCAAAAATATACGTTGCCTCGGTGATCTGCGAAGGTAACTATCATGCCTCGGCTACGCCTCGGCATGACAGTACCTTCGCAGATCACCTCGGCACGTATAGTTTTGCCATCACCCTCCCAGTCGATGGTTATCTGCTTACTGTACAGTATACATGGTAATAGGTTTTTGTTTTGCAACATGTAAAACAGGGTACGAATAATAGTCCTGAAAAGTCGCGAAGATGACGACGAAAACGTCAGCATAGAATGATGACGTGGTGAAAAGTCCAGATGCACTTGAATTAAAACAGCCTCAATGATGGTGGTGATAGGTACAATTAGATACTGCTCATGGTCGGGAGTGTTTGGATGATGTAAAACAGGATGAGGGGGTCGTCCTGAAAATGACTGGGTGATTCTGGCTTCGGGTATATAGTACAGCTGCATGCACCGAAGTGATCGTAAGAGATGCTTGGTATTACTTCTTGTCGGTCATGCTTTGAGGTCTTAAAGGGATAGTTGAGTTTTGGTATAGAGGGCGCTACACACATTTTGTTTTTTGGGGTGAGATAATGAAAATATGAGTGTCAAATCTGAAAGAGCATACAATTGTAATGACATAATGAACTTTATTTGATCAAAGTCGGTTCAGAAATGGCTGAAATATCCATAAACATAACCATTTGTAATAATTGTGGTGCCCCATAATTATTCGATAATTTTGAACCAGCCGTTAATTATTTCTTGTAAAGCTTCCTCTTTTAAAAATGTGGAAAAGAGGTTTTAAAATACTTGTTGATTATCTCTCTATCTAATCACTATTTTAACAAAACATTACATGCACAATATTTTATTTTAAATGGTTGAAACCAATGAGTTTTAAGAGAGCGCCCTTTTGAGTTAACGGCTCTTTTTTAATGATAACAGGCTTTTTACTTTTGATCATTTTTGTAATTTTACATTCATTTCGAGCATGGTGGAGTAATAACTATTATTTTGTAATTTAATTATGCAGGTTTTGGTTAATAAAATTCAGTTTTACCAAAACTGTTCTCTCTTTACCACAACTCAACTATGGCGTTCTACACAGGAGTATGGAAATATCAGAAACAAGCAAAAATATTAATGTGGCTGGGCTTCTTTTTCTTTTTTGTTTCGGTTGATTTTGTTTTAGTTACGGACTCTTTCCAACAAATCATCATCAAACTTGCAGGTCTTCAGCGAATGCCGGTGCATCCACGACCCAAGCTCGCCATCGGGCTTCGGGACAATCTCCCCGGGCGTGTGTCCGACCAATTGCCAATACCGCTGGCTCTACTTCGCAGCTCTCTTCTTCATTGTATTACTAGGCACTACGTCGGGAGTCGCGGGATGGACAGCGACAATAAGGTAATATATTACACTGAGAGAAGAACCGCAACATGTAAAGGATCATTTGCCACGCTTGCATAATCATTTGAAGGTGCAACGACACAAGGAGCTGCTAAGTGGGTTTTGACAGGAGTACACTTGCGTATGTGCTCCTTTACAATCCCACTCGGCGGCTCCTTTGAAGGGGTAGTTCAGTTTTGGTAGAGAGGGCGCTGCACAACACAATTTTTGTGTGAGGTAATGAAAAACTGAGTGTCGAATTTGAAAGAACATGCAATTGTAATGGCAGAATAAACTTTATTTGGTCAAAATCGGTTCAGAAATGGCTGAAATATCAATAAATATTTGGCTCCAAATTTATTCGATGATTTAAAAAAAAAAAATTAAAAATCCTTACAATTTGTCAAAAATGTTCAAAAGCGATTTTTAAATAGTTGTTGATGATCTCTCTATTTATTCATTATTTCAATAAAACATCACATGCATTATTTTGTATGAAAAATGGTTGAAACCAATGCCTTTTTAGAGAGCGCCCTCTTGTATTTTAATGGCTCTTTTTGAATGATAGCAGGCTTTTTACTTAGTCGCTTGTAATTTTGTATACCTTTTGAGCATGGTGGAGTTATAACTATTAGTTTGTTATGTTACTGTGCCGGTTTTGGTTACTAAAGTTCACAGCCTTACCAAAACTGTACTACCCCTTTAAAGTACAACTTTGCAACTTTGTAGTACGTTGCACCTTCAGAGGAGCTGTATGTGACGTTCACAGACACAGACACCTGCGCTATCAACTATAAAGGGTGTTTCATGAAAGACTACATAGTAGCGCTATGAAGCCAGAATAGTGCGTGATATTTATTTTGATGACACCTCCTCAAGTGAGATAACAAAACTGCGCCCTCGTTTCAAAGTGACAACTCTGTTATTTTAAATCTAGTGGACATGAGTGAGTCAATTGGAATAGTTCCTCAACCATGGTCTGCTTGTCTGAACTGTTCCTGAAGCTTAAAGGGATCTAGTAACTCTGTTGACATGTGCAAAAAGTGATGAGTGATTAATGTGTATTGGTGTGATCTGATATGTCCACACAGTAATGTGTGAATGTGTCACGTTAATTGAATGTGTTTTGGCTGAGAAATAAGCAAAAGTGCAAAGTGATATTCACTAACTCATTGCACTTTCTTTGTACACGGCTTAAATTATCCCGTATAGACAATTTAACATCCGAACACTTCAATCGTAAATATCTTTTAAACGAAAGGGAAATTTGAAAAACCGAAACCTGTCCCGTGCTTTTATTGTTAATATGAATATGAAGGTATGAGAGAACCACTAGAGTTCCAAGTAAGTTTTGAGGATTTGGACAATGTTTCTAAGTCCCTTTAAGAAGAAGACGGAAGTATCATTGAGAAGAAAATCGGGTACAAAAGGGTTCCGGGGGAGGAGACCAACTCCTTAATATTATGTTTATAGTCATGCACACTCAAATGTAAATGTTTAGAATGTCATTTGCTATTCCTTCCTACCTTACAGGTGCGTGTCCCACAGTCAACGTGCTTTCGCGATGGGCATACAAACTCTCTTCTACGGTTTGCTGGGTAAGTTAAACCAAGATACTGTCTTTCTATTAGAGTAAGTCAGCCTGGTTCCCAGTAATACATGTAATATGTGGGTTGATGCCACTCCCTTTAAACTTATCGATACAAAAAAACTTCAACCCTCGAGTTTATGCGAGGAAATAGGTCTACGGAAAATAATTATTGAGCGCCACTTTAGTTCTTGGTTGTAATTTTCTTTTCCTTGACGATTTTATACATTGATTCTCGATTTATACTATATTTACCATACCATGTTTACTAGTCGATTGTATATATTCGTTAACTGTTCGCAGGATCCGTGCCTGGTCCGATCATCTTTGGTGCGCTGATCGACGGCTCGTGCCTACTGTGGGAGACGGCGTGCGACGGCTCGGCCAACTGCTGGCTCTACGACAACAAACAGTCCGCGCGCGGCTTCCTCGTTCTCAGCATGGGCGCGGAATTCCTTGGCTTGGTCTTCAGCGTGTGCGCGCTCCTCTCATACCGCTCTCCGGCAGCTGACCAATCAGAGGAGGGCGGCGGTGATTCAAATAATGCCACGGCGGGAAGTCGACACGTTGATGACACAAAGGCGTAAACTTGGAAAGTAAAGTTGAAGAGACAATCATATTTTGAATGATCAGTCCGTTCGTGGCTTCATCGTGCTCAGAGCAGCGCAGGCGCGGAATACTGGGCGTTGTATTGAGTGTGCATGTGCGCGCTCCTCTCCTACCGCTTACCGGCAGATGGCCAATCAGAGGATCGGAGGGTGGCGGTGATTCAAATAATGCGGCGAGATGTGGTTGACACAAAAGCGTAAACTATAGGAAAGTAAAGTAGGGAAGGGAAGAACGATCGTATTTTAAACGATCTGTGAACTTCTGACAGGAGCATCATCTATACTATACTTCGATGACGTTATTCTATGAAAATGGATATGTTGCTAAACGGGAAAAGACTGAAAGGGATGTGATCATTTCTAGTGGACCAACAAAGAACAATTTACAGCTTCAAATGTTGTGTTTGGCAGTTTGCATTGCCTTTTATATGTTAATCCTAAAAAGGATCTAGTAACTTTCTTAAAATGTACAACAAGTGATGAATGGTTGATACAAAGAGTATTTTTGTGATCTGATATGTCCACTAACACTAAGTAATGTGGGAAAATTGTATGTTATAAAGGGATATTATATATGGCCGAGTATAATGAGCGAAAATTCAACGTGATATTCGCAGATTCATTGCACTGACTTTGTACACAGTTATGACTTTCCAGTGGATAATTAAACATCCGAACACTTCAATCGTAAATATCTTTTTAACGAAAGTGAAAAAAAACAAAAAACTGTTCCATGCTTCTATTGGTAGTACGAATAGAGCAAGGTATTAGAGAACCGCTAGAGTTCTGAGAAAGTGTTGTGGATTTAGACAATGTTACTAGATATCTTTAAAGGAGACCATGCTCCTCAGATAATTATGTCACATTTTATTGTTAATTTCATTCATTTAGTATAAATTATAGGCATAAAGATTATAAATATTTGTTTCTAATATGAATTAAGATAAGTATGTCAATGATCTTTTGTTTGTGTGAGTTTTCCCTCCAAGCAAGTGTACATAATTTTAATTCGTTAAGGTGAGTGCGTTTTTTTTATTAGATGGCCATTTTTAGAGCAGGTAAATGGGATTCTTAAATGAGATGCGCAGTGCCATCTAGTCTAGTTCTAGACCCTCGGAATCTGATCTCCGCCACCCCGAAGATCTGTACTACAGCAGCAGTGATCGCTGCCAAACCGATCTCGGTTTGGCAGCGATCACTGCAGTAGTGCAGATCTTCGGGGTGGCGGAGATTATTCCGAGGGTCTAGAACTATAGACTAAGTGCCATCTTGCGAACGCCTTGCGCACGGTGCGAAATCCACACTGGTTCAATGTTATGCAGTGCGCACAAACTAGCCTAGTTTGCAATCTTTAAAGCTGAGTTCACATTGGAGCGAATTTTCGCGGCGGAAATTCGCTCCAATGCATGTGAACGCAGCTTAACAATTATTATACCGTACGTACTAGTACGTCACACGTTCTGTACGTATTTACTCAACATTCTACTTGTTCAATATGTTAGTTTGGAGGCCTGCTGAACTTACGCATTCCTCTTACGCATTTAGCCAGCTAGATGGCGTCATCGAGAGGGGAAAATCTGCGAGAAAATAAAGAAACACATGAGGGCCCCGTTGCAGAAAGAGATACAATAAATGGTAAGTTACAATTAATTGTAAGTCAGATCATGTGTTCTAAATGCGCAAAGTTTCTGACTTATAATCAATTATAACGTACAATCGGTTGTATCTCTTTCTGCAACGGGACCCATGTGTATACCCCCCCCCCCCCCCCCCTCCCAAATCAGTCCGACTACGCGACTAGCTGAGTTAAAATGTCCAACTCAAAGAATCTGATCTCCCGGTCAGATCTATTAGATGCATGCACCCTATTCCAAAAGGCGCTACATCCACGTTTTCAACTACGGAGATATCCTGGTGTCTTCGTCCAATTCTGTACACATGCCTTTGGGAATATGAACATAGAACGAACTATATTTTGATTTTGATTGTGTTTTTATCATAAAATTTGGATTTCTAGATAGCTACGTAGCTTATCAATGTACTGATATCGTTAACACAATTGTTATGTATAGGTGGATTAAGCGCCTTCTGGCACTAAGCTCTTCTTATAAGGGTCGTGTTTCAGCGGCATTCGCACACTATACCTGGGCCCCGTTGCAGAAAGAGATTGTAAGTTACGATTGATTGTAAGTCAGAAACTTTCTGCGTTTCAACCAATCAGATTCGCGCATGTAGACCACATGATCTGACTTACGATTAATTGTAACTTACAATCGATTGTATCTCTTTCAACGGGGCCCTGGTGGCGCAAACACTTGTATACCAAACAGTATTAGATCATAGTATTAGTATTAGTAAAATCATAATTATTATCATGCAGTACTAATAGAATTTGATGTAGTGTATTGAACACCAATGAGTATTACTTTGTTTTATTGTATCTTTATTGACAAAAAAAAGATTATTGGTTAATTCAGATTATACTTTCATTAAACTAAACTGTACAAAATCGGGATAGTTGTAGACAGTGGGGTTACTTTAAAAAAAATATTTTTATAGTACCTCTTTTTAACATGTTAATTATAAATGCATCAACAAATTATTTGAGTGATATTTATAAGATGACATAAATTAACTAGTAATTAAAAAAACAGAGCCAACATAATAGTTTGTAAAGAGTCAAACATATACACTCGGGGACTGTCCAAATTAGTCACGTCGGTTTACGGTAGGAAAATATTCATTCGTGGAGTATTGATTACATTATGTAAATAACTTATGATTATTTTCACCATTATCTTTGAACGAAGTTGTATGCAAATACGGGCATTAAACTAACTTATAAAGACTATTTAATAATATCTGGCCGGTTTCTTCTATTTTTCTAAATAAGTATACGCTATAAGATGTATTGGATAATTAGTCACATTTATACCTCAATCTAATAGATCAGAATGAAAATGTGAATGTACAAAATGTTTTGTATGTATTATTATGTAGATTATTTTAATAAGACAAATACATTATGATATATTGCTGTATTTATTAACAAGATTTCAATATAAAATAACTTATAATAATGTTCGAAGTATTGTAGTGTACCAATTATTCTTGTGTTAAGAATAGTATTACCGTAAGAAAACGTATATGACAGTAATTTACAAATTATGTCTTTTAATGCCCGGCGTAGACAGAGCCGACTCGACTGGTTGTCCTTCCGATCGGCTCAGTTTGCAGTGCCTCGCGACACACATTTTGCCAGTCGAGAGACAGTCGGATGCCAGTTGGGGCCGATTCAACACGATAAATCTGCTCCGACCGATCGGGCCCAACTCTAGCCTGATTAAAACCAGTCGGATCGGGTCGAGTCGGCTCTGTCTGCGCCGGGCTTTACTTGTATTTTGCTGAATTTCTTGAAATTAAAAGTTTTATTATATCGACAAAAATCTAAACAGCGTTCCTTATCGCAAACATTGTTCGTTTTTAATGTTATTTATTGTTTAAGTTTATATAATATACGATTAAAGCTAATGTAAAATTCTTGTAGACGAATTTAGTTGAGACAGAAATGTCCCCGGAACAATAATACAACTTGTATGATTAAATGCAGCCCCCCCCCCCCCCCCCCCCCTCAGGGATCTAGTTGACATTAATGTGAACAAATTGTCAAATGGTTGATCACAATTAATGTGTATGTATGTGTTCTGATATGTCCACTGACTTGACTGAAGAGATGTGTGAACATTAGATGGTAAAACTCAAGTACAAATTCGATTGGGTCACTGTTATTTCGCTTCAACAAAATCAATTTAAAAATATATATTTTCATTTTGAACATCAGGTGAGGACAAATACAAAGCACAATGGTTTGCAACTTTATGTAGTTTGAACTACTAAAAGAGATACAACACCTTTGAACTGTGATAAACATAATGCGCATAAACTATAACTATATTTAGACGAGTACAGACACATAATCATGATAATGCCCCGCGCAGACAGAGCCGACTCGACCCGATCCAATTGGTTTTCATTCGGTTTGGCTCAGTGTGCAGTGCCTCGCGACTCATATTTTGCCAGTCGAGAGACAGTCGGAAGTCAGTCAGGGCCAATTCAACAGGCGTACCCGGGGGGGGGGGGGGGGGGGTCAACCCCCCTCCCCCATTTTGACGAAAAATGACTGTTTTGGCCTAAAGGGGGGGGGGGGTGGGGAGGGTTCAAACACCCTTCCCCCCCCCCCCCCCCTTACCACTTTTACCACTTATCGAGTCCATTCTTTAGCGGTCTCGACCATCATAACTAATAGTCTCGGCCTCGTAAATTGTTGGTGACTGACACCCCCCCCCCCCCCCCCCCCCAACCCTCCACTTACACTAATCTAAACCAATGTTCCAGTGGTCTCGGTCTCGGCCTCGAAATTGTTTGGGTAGTCTCGGTCTCGGCCTCAACAATTTTTGGCGACGGACACCCCATCAAGTATTTATTATTTCTAAGTGATCAGAATATTAATTTGATATAATAAGAATGATTATATTGCAAAATAAAATTAAAGATTTTTAAGCGATATTAGAGAAATGTAAGTGCTGTGCGTTACGCGCATACCCATATTATTATCTTTCATTAATTATCCTGTGGACAAAAAGTTATAATATGAACCATAATGAAATAAATTTAGTGTATACGTACTTGAATGCTTAATACTGAATGCATACATTATAGGAATACATTATTATTGGCCCTTCGGTTTCAGATTTGTTTGATATTCACTTTTCTGAAAAAGGTCCACGATTATCAGTTCTGGTTAACATTATAATACAATTGTAAGGAATGGTCTGAATATTGTTTGCATTTCAGGAATGGATTACAAGTAGCTTTCCAAAGCACTCAAAAGATTCGAAACCATAGGTCCTTGCAAGTCAAATAATTTAGGCCCGCATTTCTACATCTTGCATTCGTTCATCTCATTGAAGTACGGTTGCGCTGCAGTGACAAGCCTCTGGACATCAGTAGGTTGTTCGGCCAGTGGGACCCGGCGCCTTCAAAGGTCCAAACTCGCCCGATTCCAAAGCTCTCTGGTAGAATGGCCCGTTATGAAAGAGTAAACCCTCGCCCGCTGCCTTCCAGAGCTTCACCCGGTCCGTAGACGTATCCCACTGCAGGAGTGACTCGCTGTACGGAAGCCCCACTTGCTGGCAGAGCTTGGACAGGACCGGGCCAGGGTCGGCCAGGAGTCGTCCACGTTGATGACTAGCGCGTTCGGGTCCACATTGTCCCTCACGTACTTCCACAGGTCACATAGATCGTGGTACATTCCATCGGGTTTATGGAAAGCTTGATCCCTGTCCAGGTCAAACTTATCTTCGTCTTTCGCCTCGCCCTCTAGCAAACCAAGCTCCGAAGTAAGCTTATACATGGCCTTGCGAAACGAGCTGAAGACATTGGTGGGAGGGCGAATTAAGAACACGTGACGGTAACCGGGAGGAATGAACTGTCGACTCTCGGGACTTTTCATAGGTTCGGCAAGGTCTTTCACCACGACGTACTTGCTTTCTGTTGTTTCCAGAAGCCGCTTGACATTACTG
>JBAMJV010011130.1:0-105796 GCA_037951105.1 Echinarachnius parma | reverse complement strand
GGTACTCAGATTATAGTCGGACGGGTCCTTTTGCTGTAAATAGGTACCCTTGTCTAAGGATTTTGTGGTTTCTTTTAGCGAGCGTAGCGAGCTTGAAATTTTTTGCAATTTCGCATCGGCAAATCCCAAAATCCCGGATAAAAGAGAGGAAATGAAAAAAAGGGACCCATGTCTAGGGATTTTGTTTATGAAAAGGGGACCCATGTCTAAGGATCTTTCTTGAAAAAGTCACCCTTCCCAGCGGCACATCCCCGTATACCCAATATACGTGAGTACCCCGCCCCCCCCCCCCCCCCCCCCCCCCGGGGGAACGCCTTCAGTTTTGCGACACCATTAGGAAATGTCAAAAGTGCTACCAATATAATGAGGCGATCAACATCCTGAAGCAATGTCAATTTGGAATAACTATATCAAGAAAACTTGCTTTTTAGGGAGATCTTAGCATAGTTAACCTATTTAACCCTTCAAACATCAGCAATGACTACTCTAATTTAACTCTAGTCACAATTACATCGTTGTTATATCATAATTGTTAGTGAGAAGACCAAATTTTGTGCAATAAATGCCAATCGCCATTTCGGTGCAAATGCAAAAATCGGCTCAAATCGATTTTGTATATTCGTATACAATCATATATACATCATTCGGGGTCCGCTGGAGTACTAAATAGGCCAAACAAAGAGCATCTGAAAGCACAACTCTTCTTCTTCAATATGGTACCAAATATGTATATCAATAAAATTGCCTTCATACCGTAACAAATTATTTTCCGACTGTACCATTCTTTCTGGGACATATTATAACATCTCAAAACGATTACGTCACTCGCAAACTCTTGAAGGTCCGTTATAATTATTGACATGAGCTAGTGAAAGTTTACAACCGCGCCAACATAAAAAAACTTAGACCAACATGGGACCAGAATAACAATGACTGCATGTATTCGACTTAGGCAAACAAGACCAGGAACAATAAGAACAAGGAGTCTAACTTTGCATGGTGCTATGATGTACCAGGGACGACTAAGACCCAAAACAATTAGACCTAGACCTATTATAGGCCTACATAAGACACGGAATAGTGACGCACATAACGGGACTCATTATTTCCCTATCCCTCTACCCAGTCTGGCTATTATATATCTACCGGGCTTACGAAACCATAGTTCCATAAACACGAGACTCCGAAACAATCACGATGAAAGTCTTCGCTCTCCTTCTCGCCCTGGTCGGCGTGTCGTCGGCTCAGGTCATCGGTTTCGGCATGTGCCCCGAAGTCCGGCCCGTCATGCCGTTCGAGATTGAGCGCTACCTCGGCACCTGGTTCGAGATCGCCAGGTTCTACGAGTCGATGCAGGTGAGACACTTTAAATGAATAGTAAAGTTATAGTTGAGAGGGCACTTATAAATAATATAATGCAAGAATGGTATTAAATTAAATATTATAAAGCCCACACATTCGTAAAATATTATAAGGTGGATATAAATTGATTCTGATTTTCTATTTATTGAATGTTTATTTCAGAAATGAATTCACATTTTATAATTTGTTATCAAAAGGGCGCTCATAATTTTCGTTGTTGTGATGTACGTAAAGGAAAGTACGCCCAGGAAGGGCAAAAACACCGTGACATCATTTATAATACAACAAAAAACAAAAAACAATTTAAATCAATATCCGTTCAGTAAATGCTGACCTCGGGGGGGGGGGGGGGGGGGGGGGGGTGGGGGGTCACTCCCAACATGACTGGCTACGCACCCGCGTCCAAAAAAAGCGTCGAAAGGGTATCATTTTCAGCTGTACGGCGTCGTCGACGTTTTCCCTGAAAAGGGGTGGTTTTCAGCACTCACAAGAAAAAATCCACAAAAAGGGTAGGCTTACCTTTTCAGGTGCACGTCGTCGACGTTTTCCTTAAAAAGGGTTGGTTTTCAGCACTCATTAGGGAAAAAAAACAAATAGGGTACTTTTTCAGGTGCAAAAGTTTTCGACGAGGGTCCGTTTCAGAGGTTGATGGACACGGGTGGGTAGCACTTTTGTATGAGAGTGACCCCCCGGGCTGCTGACATTATCCATAAATAAAGTTATTCCAATAAGAGTCGCGGGCGCGAAATTTTATCAGAGATTTCACCGATATGAAATTTTATATATATTATAAGACATAGCCTACGCATACGTGAAAATATTTTTAAAATGATCCATTAAGTTTTTAAGATTGTTCCATGCACATGTGACATTTGAGAGATCAATCATTTCGTAAGAGACTGGCGTGTGACAGTGTGACTGTTCACCAAGCGAAACGTGAAATTTGCTATTAGATTATTTCTATCACATATACTGCCCACTGATTGTCACTTCAATCGGCAAGCATTCCAGAACACCTTTCATTCAATCATAATTATCTCCATGATTAGGGAGACATACCGTAAAACACCATCGTCAAGCACCCCCAAGCACCAATATACATCTTGCTTTTAAAGAGCGCCCGCTCTCTGTCCAAACGGGAAACTTTAATCAAGAATGCAAATAATGGTGAGGAATATTCATGAGGATAATAATGGAGGTGAATCTCATGGAAACGTCTTTAAAAGCAAGATGCGTATAGGTGCTTGGGGGTGCTTGACGATGGTGTTCTACGGTATACAACATACAAACCCAATTTGATTATTCTGTTACCATTAGCCAAACAAAGAGCTCCAAGTGTTTTTGGTTCAATTTTACAATGTTAGTGGATCACTTCATAGTGCATGGCTCTTAAATGTATTTTGATTACGTACGACTATATTGAATGTTTGTTATAGAAACGGAATCACAAAATGTACATCTTTTTAATAAAAAAATTCAAAAATGTTCAATCGATCAGATGCTAGCACGCTCTGATATTATATTTTAATGATAGTTTTATTACGTTTTACAAGAACACTAAAAGTTTCAATTATACGCATCCCCTTGAAAGGATCTCATTTATTGAAATGTAATTTAATCACTTTTGTTTGTGTAATTTTCTTCCTAAATACAATGCAAAGCCACAACTGGAGCTTTTAATATGTTAAAATGCAATTACACACGTGCAATATGTTTTAGCATTTTTATATTTTTAGCGTAATTAGTTGTCCAATTTTAGATGTCTGATTTTGTTCTCTAAATATACACCTATTATTTCAAATGTATTTCGTTATGCATGTTTATCATTTACGTTCTTAATTTTGTTAAACTTTGTATGTAATTTATTTTTGTAAACACATATGCAATTCAGCCCTGTGGCTGCCATATATGTATTTGTAATGAATAAACCATATTTGAATTGAATTGAATTGAAATTGAAAGATTCAAATTAATACTCGCACATTTATGTTTAAATTTCAAAATCGCCTTTTACCAATAATTCCTAATATAAACTGTGTTGTTATTAATGGTGATATTCATTCGTATTCTACTCGTCAGAAAAAAATTACATTTATTTATCTAAAGTTCGCACGACAAATGCACAAAATTTCTATGTAAAAGGCATTAATGAATGGAACAATTTGAGTAATGATATTAAGGAAAGTACAACTCTATTTAAAGTACGATGTACACAATTATTATTTCATGGTTTATGTAAAAATAAGTTTGAGCAGTGGAGGATATTTTGAAAAAAACTTACCAAGGGTAAATAGTGTAATTATAAATAATTTAAAAGCACAATAAAATCACAAAATTAAAGAGCGCTTCACAATTTAGAGCAGAAAGCAAATAAATATCTGACATAATATTTTGTTTTAATGTTTACACCTGTTTATAGAACTACTTTAACAAAAATTGACGCTTTTGGGTTGAAGATTAATACAAATCAAAGTCGGATGCATCGGATGCTTATTTTCTCAAATATAAATTGTTCCTGTTTTATAGTGGCATTGTGGTTATTTGAACAGTGGGAGGTCAGTCGAGGCCGAATCAACAAGTTGAATCGGCTCCGACTGAGCGAAACCCATTCTGCTTAGCAAGACTGAAATCCAGTCAGATCAGATCGAGTCGGCTATGTGTGCGTTGAGCTAAAGGCTCATCTATTATGTTTATGAGATTTTAAAAATAACAAAATTATATTTTGATATATTTTCTTTTCCAATCATTTACAGGTTGGTCAGAGGTGCAACATGGCCACCTACTCCCAGCTCGACCAAGGCATGCTTCGGTTCGTCGGCATGGCCATGTCCGCTGATGGAATGATGGAGATGCCACTTGAAGTCATGTTATCAGCCCCGCGCGAGGGCGAGGGTGGTGTACTGAGGTCGAGGATGTATGAGGGTAAGTACGCACGATGGCGTAGCTACGGGGAGGTGGGGGGGGGGGGGGTGGGACGTGGGGGCGTGGGGCACGTGCCTCCGCCAATAATTTGATGAAAACAATAAAAAAACATTAGCCGGGAATTTTTTTTTTTTTAAATCAGTGGGACCACACTACACCACTGACTACTGAGTGTGAGGTTACAAGGGTTACAATTATTGCCCCCCTCATCGGTACACTGTGGGATAAAGTAATAGATCAACAAAATACAGAATGCCATTTTTAGTTTGGAGCACATGCATGCAGTCAACTACCGCCCTCCCTCTCCTCAAAAGAAACATTGCTCCCATATTTGATGTACCTTTTCCCGTCTACGTACATGCTGTTTGAAGAAATTTTCTTTCCCTTTGCGTCATGGTTTGAGGCACATTTGCAAAGATATGAGCCGTACACCCCTCTCTCCACAATCCGATGGGGGGGGGGGGGGGGGGGGGGGAGACTAACAAAGTACATAAACCAATTTTTAGCAAGGGCCGAAATGCGCCATTGTTTTTTTGTTCTTCATGAAGAGTGTTATGTTATTAAGATTTTCTTGCAATAATTGCAACTTAACAATCAATTGCAACTTTTTGTCCTGGCACCTTGTGTAACACCCCATCTCATTCTCATCTCATCGCATTCGATAAAATGTGTATCTTATATAATAATCCGATTGCCTTATATTTTCTTATCTTATCTTATTTTATCTCTTAAAAAATGCAAATATTTGCATCATATTTCTCGTCCGATTCCTCTACGTATGTTTAAATTTTCTTATCTTTATCTCATCTCTCCTCTCATCTTATCTCATCTCATCGCATCTTATCTTTTCTTATCCAGTTATCTCATTTAATATTCGTGATTATGTAGTGTTTGTTCTGTCGGGACCACCTTTAATTTCTATAAAAGTATACTCCCCAATTAAGAGTAGGTATAATTACAATCACAAATTTGTTTTGCGTTTCACAATCACAGGGCAAATGGAGACCGTGTACAAGGTCCTGGCCGTGGACTACGGCAAGTATGCGATGATACACACATGCAAGGAGTACTTCTTCGGTTGGATCAACGTCCAGTCTAACTGGATCGCCGGCAGGAACAGGACCCTGCCCGAAGAGAACCTGGCCAACCTGTACCGCATGGCCGCCATGCAGGGCATCAACCCGCGCAAGTTCATGAAGACCGATCAGCGAGGCTGCGACCGCATGCCCGAAGAGCCGATGCGCACCCGCATGCCCGAGGACCTGATGCGCACACGCATGCCAGAAGACCCGATGGAGACCCGAATGCCCGAAGACCCGATGCGCACACGCATGCCAGAAGACCCAATGGAGACCCGAATGCCCGAAGACCCGATGCGCACACGAATGCCAGAAGACCCGATGGAAACCCGAATGCCCGAAGACCCGATGGAGACCCGAATGCCCGAAGACCCGATGGAGACCGAAATGATGCCCGAGGAGCCTGTGAGCGGCAATTAATTCATAACTCGTCGCACATCCGCTTTTAATATAAGTGAAATTACCTAACAATCATCGGGATATGTGATGCATCTCTCAGAATCATTTCGCTCACTTAAAAAGTCAAAACAGATTAATCTATTTTCGACGAATACACTTTACTACATTCCGTATTAATTTAAAGGGGACCACCAGGCAAAGGACAACACATTATTATATGTTTTGGTACCGTTTTGTGATATCAAAAAGATACCCAACATTTTGCAAAGGGTTGTGTAATTCATAAACAAAGCAATTAATTTCCACCACCTACGGAACCACTGCTATTTCCTGGTTCCATACGGGCCAAGCATTTGCGAGTGCGCCAATGCTTTCACGCGTACGTCAATATATTCCCGGATGATTCATTCGCTCTGCACAGTGCGCTCTGGCTCTGCACGCATATAGTCTATAGCAATTCAGACCGCATGAACGCATGGTTGAGAATGGTGATGCGTTTTCCAATTATATATTTTTTTCTGAAAACATATTTGTGTGAACTTGTTGAAGGAATGGAATACTAAAGATGGTACCTTTCTATAATAAGAATATTATTTTTGGGTGGTGGTACCCTTTAATAGCGTTAAGTAGGATCATATATAATCAAGCATTCAGCAAATATATGATTTAATGAGGAATATTTATGTTACGGTAGTGAAGATAAGCAGATCATAAGATGCATACTGGTATAATCCAAAATATATGAATCACTAACTAATTAAAGTCAAAATTTCTCAACTGCAATATTATGCGATCTAGTAGTTATCTGTATCATTTCTCGTGTGCTATATCACTTTTCATGAAAGCATTTATGAACAACTATATAATAATGAATGTTCATTCATTTACCCTTTAGATATAATTTCAAGAGGATGATTGTGTACTTTGGTGCCGTTTATTCTCCCTAAGAACAACAATGAAGTCATGTTATTAAAACAAAAAGAGGTAATGAACCAAGAAGCGGGTTAGCTAAGGGGAGGGGGAGATTTGGTAGCTCTTGCCTATAGTGGCGTTGCCAAATTTGGGGGGGGGGGGGGGCAGGGGCGTTACTATACAAATAATACACGGTCTAGAGTGCGTTGTGTAAATGCATCGCACGCGAGGGCTGCCGAGTGCGCAACGCACTGCTAACATAGCCCGAGAGTGCGATGAATTTACATGACACACGATAATAAGACCGTAGTATTATTTGTTTTATAAAACGAGCTCAACCACGGATTGTTTTATTTTGCTGGATTATTGAAACCCAGCTATCTACTCTCTAGAGTGTGAATTTATTAGGAATTAATTAACAAAAATCATCAACACGGTACTGCACTCGCTTCACTGAATTTGACTCTGCAGATCAAATGCAGTTGATGTGAAATTGCCGAAGATTTTCCCATAAAAGTGAGAATTATCAAAGAATTTTATGCATTTCCATTCCAAAACTTACCAATATTAAACCACATACCATATAATTTACGAAACTGCTACGATTTATTTACTACAGAACAGATAATTTACAAAACGAAGCATTTTACATCTTCTTTTTTCCTCACTTTCGCAAGTTTGTCTTCGTAGAACTATGTAAACAAGCATTGTGACGTCACGGGGTTGCACACCTTCGGCACGATGGTTACGCGGTATCGGCACGGGGTTGCGCGGTATCGGCACGGTGGTGCAGTTGGTGAAAAGTAATCAATGCCCACGTGATCGGTATTAGCCAATCACGTTACTGAATTTACCGGAGCCGTTTTATAATACCATATTATGTTACTCCCCCTGTTACTCCCCCTCCTTAAAAAAAAACGTGCACAATTTTTACTGTAGGCGCACACACTTATGAATGAATGGTGGTAGTGATGATGATGGTGATGGTGATGGTGATGATGTTGATGATGACAGTGATGACTGGTGGTTATAATGATTATGATTATGATTATGACAATGATGAAATTGCTGTTGTTGATATAATTATAGTAAATGTCTCTCTAAAAAAAGCAGAATCAGACTACAAGGAATTTCCTGTATCCAAATTTTCTGTTAAATACGTACATGAATATGCAAGATTTATATTATCATTATCACTACTATTATACCACCACCACCACCACCACCACCACCACCACCACCACCATCACCATCACCAACACGATCACCAAGACCATCACCATCATTACCACCACCACTTCCACCACTATCAACACCATTATCATCACAACCCACCACCACTATCACCATCACCACCACAACCCACCACCACCACATCATCACCACCACCACCACCATCACCACTTACACCACTATCATTACCACCATAATCACCACCACCATTATCATCACCACCACCACCACCACCATCACCACTACCACTTCCACCACTATCACCATCACCACCACAATCCACCACCACCATCACCACTACCACTTCCACCACTATCACCATCACCATCATTAACACCATCATCACCACAACCCACCACCACCACTTCCAGCACCATCATCAGCATCATCATATAATTCAACCCTACCCTAATATTAATAATCGTTTTTTTATCCACCAACAGTCACAATCACTAATCAAGAAACACTCACTTTATAAGAATCAAAATAAAATCAGTGAATAACGTAATAATTATACATCTTGCCAGCCCCTTTGTTAGGGGCAAATTTATTTATCTAGTTTTCATCAAAAACAACATTATTCATTATTTTCATGCCTAAATAATCATTTGAATCCAAAACCTGCTGGAAAACTAGTGAATAAGTTTTTAAGTTAAATTGGCGGCAACAATTCCATTATGATTATGAGACTCTACATAATATATTCACGCAAAAACGAATTTAAACCAGGAGAAGGGGGTATAAATGAATAGATCACCCCTACATAATCAAATAAAAAAATTCACAGATCTGCACAATTGATGAGACCATAATGTAATTAATTGATGTATTTAAACTCGGGACCATGCAAAGTATGGCAAGAATACATGATAAAAAGTGCACTTATGGGGGTGTAGCAAGTGATTGGTAGGGGTGTTGTTGATAAAGATGGTGGACAGGGGGGGGGGGGGGGCGGGGGATTTCCCCCTAATCTTGACCCAATCAATCACCATATTTTGATCCCCAAAAAAACTCATCACTAGGAATTTTCCATGCATAATGTAAAACATGAAAATATAAAATGAATAATAGCGTACAAAAATCCATATTTAAATACAATGCTTGTGAAAAACAATCCTAACAAAAACAACAGAAGAAGACAAAATTAATATAAACTGATGATAATAATAATATAATTAGACAATACTGAATACAAAATATCTGACGGTAAAAATATACAAGACATGAGTATGGATTAAAATATAAACAAAATATGTACACTTGCTCGCTGGAAATCAAAACATTCTCTGGAGCAATTATTATTAATAAGAAGGCATATATCATAACTTTGGGGTTTCTTATTTATCTATCTATCTCTGCAAGGGATATCACCGTGTTCACCACTATTTGGTATGGAAAGGAATGTGAGTTTATAAGGTAATGGAATAAATCTGTATGTTGCATTTTTCATCTTCAAACTCGAGGTCATAGCCATGTGTACACATGGTTCTTTGGATGTTCAATTTCCTAACTTAAGGCAGAAGTGAAATCCTTTGGTAGTTTCTCTCATTCCCTTACAGGTTTATTTGAGTGAATTAAAATGATTAGGTATCAAGTTTCTGATCCAATTATGAATGAATGTATGAATACTTAATCAAATATGGTATTAAGTAAAAAAACAGCAATATATTTTTGACAATATTAATAGGACAACTTTAAAATTGCATGTTTTGTTTAAATTGAAGCATACTCCTTTTAATCCAGTCAAAGTGAGAAGGAGTTATACCAACATTAAATAGTCTTCAATAGTCTTCAATTTTGTGTCATTTGTGGTCTGATATAAAATCTAATTTTGTAAAATGGGACATTATACCATATGAACATTTATAATTGAATTAGTATGCCTATGCAATAAAACATGTCAATTATATATATTTCACAGAATATTTTGATATACACACGCGTATATCATCAACTAAGGCATAAATGGTGAATGCATAATTAATAATAACATATTTATCAAGACAATTACTGCAGAAACAGTCATAAACTACTTTGGTAATAGAATGAAGAATTTAAAATTAGAATTAGGTAGTACTGTTGCAACTGGCATACTGGGCATTCTAGAGGAATTATGTGAAATTTTAACCCGTTCCCTTCAAGTTTCTAAAATCCCCATGGACTTTGTACAGAACCCACTCGGTTCCCGTAATCAAGGGTTAATTTTAATAATTTACCAAGTCAAAATAGGAAACTGCGTGGTTGATACACTTGGCTTACTATTATTGTAAGCGGTTGTAATTATTTAAAAGACTTCATTAGATCCAGTAAGTCCAGTAATTCATTCTTCTTTTTTTTTTCTATTGGTCTTTTTTGTGCATTCTAGAGGAATAACATCATTTTAAAACAAATATACCAAGTCAAAACTTATACTGCGTGGTTGACATACTCGGCTAACTATCATAATCAGTTGAAATGATTTTAAAAGATTTTATGAGGTAATAAAGTCATGCATTCTTCTTTGTTTTTTCTTTTGGTCTTTAACAGGGTGGTGGAAATGTATAAGTTAAGTTAAATCAGTTAACTACCATATTCTTTTCTCGATTCATTCACCCAACTCATTACCATTCGGATATAACATGTGCATTTTTCACCCTCAATAACGATTTGGTGGCCACAAACCCTAAAGGAACCACTTGAATACAAAAATACAGGCAAGTGTCGATCATGAATATTAGTAAAATTGATATTTACTGAATTTACTGAGGGTTAGTGCCTACTTCAGTTACATCATGAAAGCGCTCATAAATTACCCAAAATATTGTTTGTAAGGCAACAAAATGACATATCGATGAGATTTTGAGCAAAGAAAAATTTAGTGTGGTGGGATTTGAACCCGCACCCTCCTAATTTCTCTCCTGGCACTTAACCAACCTAGCCACCACAGCCCCCTGTTGGCGTTCTTCCTAGTTCTTGCTATCGCCTTTAGGCGAGTAGGGTCATATGAATACCGCTTACAACCCTTTACATAGGCATTAACTACGTACCAAGAGTTTTGGAGTACCGTAATAAGTAAGAGACGTTGTTTAGCGCTCCCTCATTGAAGCCATTTTGCCAATAGGCGATTGCAAGAATTGTCTAAAAATCTCTGCTCTTAATAAACATCCTTAAAATAATTTTGTAAGGCGAATGAGGAATTTGAAAGTTCTACAGCACACTAAAAGTCCCTTCAACACACACAAACACATACCTTTTTTTAAATTTTGTATTAAGTATCACTTTCCATAACTAAAAATAGCAACAATTTTTCTAACTTTGGTACAATGCATGTAATATTCATCAATCTACAAGCCCTATGAATAATTCTCAAGCCATTCCATTTTTACTAATTTCATTGTTCATTCCATAAATTTTGAAAATGCTTATTTATTATGTATTTCTCTGTACAATTTTCACGATGCACCAATGAATTCAATAAATACAAAATTAAATTTCCTTCACAAACACACAAAAAAAGATAATGAAAAAAAAAAAAGGCAGCAAAATTCAACCTCATTTTGTAAATATTAAATTCACACTGTTCTTTTTACAATTTCCAGCAATTTTTACTTCAAAAAACATTTTCAACATTTGCAACAAATGCACTGATTTCCATCTTCAATAACCATGCTGCTTTTTCCTTTCATACTATTTGCTACAAATGCAATAAATACTTTGTCATTGAATCAATTCAACGTTGCTGTTAATTGAATATGATATAATTTTTGTTACAAATTCAATACATTTCTCTAGCTTTAAAACTGACCTCATCAACAGAGCATACAATACTTAATGCAAGTATTTACCTAATTTGCATACAATACCCACACTACCTGGCATTATACCAGTTGAATTCATTTATGTATCACACACATACAATCACATACACATCAACAAACAACTCACAATTTAATAATTGTTCTCAGCTCAAATGAATACTTAGCTTTTTTTGTGTTTAGTATTCCAACTGTTTTATCATCTGGCATATTATGACTACTGAAATCCTCATATTCAAAGACGTACAATGTGACAGTTACAGTACATACTGGATATAATCTGCGAAGTGCATTAAATTGATTTTTTTTGTTAAGCGTATAGCCAATCAAATGAAAACACGGCATATTTCACTCATAAGCACTCATTTAACATTCAAGCATCTTTGTTTTTAGTGTATATGCCTCAAAATTTCCATACATACATGTACCATCATGTTACTGCCCATTTCACACCAATACTTTTAACATACAAGCATATTTGTTTAGTGTATACGCCTTGAAATTTCCATACACACATGCACAATCATGTTACTGCCTATTTCACACCAATACTTAAACCCCTTCAGGACTGGGCCAGAAAATAATCAGGCAGTGGTCTATATGGAGAATACATGTTAAAACAAAATCAATGAGTCCTGAACAGTTTAATACACTTGACATACAAACTGCTGGTCACATGAGCCTACTTCTTTTCTGTTTAAGTATATAGCTGTACTTCATACACACATTTCATTGTATTTCACAGAAACATATTACAAACAGCTGGTCAAACAAGTCTACATCTTTTCTTTTTAAGTGTATTGTGTATAGCCATTATTCATACACATATTCAATTGTATTCCGGATTATCATACTCCCTTGACATACAAACGGCTGTTCACACGAGTCTACTACTGTTAAGTGTATATTTGTACATACATTCCATTGTATTCCACAGTAACATGCTCACTTGACAGACAAACCGCTGGTCACACGAGTCTACTACCAACACTGCTCAATATACTACTACTTTACATAATATCACAATATTATATCAAGGTGCAAATAAATTATTGGAGTAGAGAAGAAAGTTGCTGCTGCTGCTGCTGCAGCAAAACAAACAAACAGGCAGCCAGGCAGGCTGGGGTCAAAGGTGAAAGGTCACACACATTCCTCCCCAGACATGAGAAGGGGGTTGATGTACTCAAAGCCCTCAAACTCTCCCTGGTCGATCTGACTCAGTACAGACCTGTAACAAAATGAGAAAGAAATCAAAATGACAATAAGTTTTAAAGTTATCCTTTCAGTTGCTGTTTCCTTTGTCAAATTCATCTAAATTTGTTGTACCTTGTTTGGGAAATTAATATACAGTACTACACCAGCAACATCTGTGCATTCTTTTGCAGAAGGATCCTTCAGATAAAGTTTGAACCCATTCAAGAAATTTGATTCGAGAGGAAATAATTTCACTTGCCCTGCTGACCACTAGCAAAAACAACTATTTCAAACAAAGAAAACTGACCAGAAATATTTTAAATAAATGAAAAATGAGCAAAGAAAAGTGGGCTTCGCCGGGAAACAAAACCCAAGACCTCCGGAATGCCAGAACGGTGCTCAACCCATGAAGCCCTTTTCCTTGCTTGTATAGTCGGAAGCTATATAAACCTGGCACTAACCCAAGGATAATTTAAATTGACTTTTTGTAAGGAAAGTGTGAGGGATGTTTGAAATTGATTAATAAAAAGCTGCATCACTTCGCGTGATCCCTCACTTTCCTTTAAAGGTCTTTGTGGCTCGATTGTTAAACCGGTCTAGTAATCCGGAGGTCTCGGGTTCGATTCCCGGCAAAGCCCACTTTTGCTCATTTTCATTCATTTAAAAACAACTATTGTAAAGCTCTCTTCTGAGATCATGCAACGTTGTAGTCTTTCATTCACTCCCATTCCCAATTGCTTTGTGGGAATATAATTCATAGTTTCTCTCTCAAAATGTACACATATCGGTTCAACGCGGTAGCAAATAAAAGGTGTTCACGAATGCCACCGGCCTGCTAAGGCAACATTTTTGTAGTTCCTGACAAATTTGTTTAAAAATGTATATACAGTACTATAACAGCAACATCTGTGCTTCCGTTTGGAGGTGGATCCTTTTGATAAAGTTTTAACCCATTTAAGACTGTTGATTTGGGTCTAACACACATTCTTTGGACACCCTGGCCCAAGTACTTGTGGACCAGTCCTGAATGGGTCAACTAGTTCCATTTAAATAGATTTAAATAAATTGTATTATGATATGTTTCTATATCCGATTTTGTGAGCGCCTCAAGTTTAGTCATGTGACTAAACTATTGACGAATTTGTATGTATTTTTATTGTTAAAACCAAATATCTATCTATCTTAAAGAGGGTGCATTAAATATGTGCTACTTACGAGTCGTCTGGAGTCAGTTGGACAGGCTCATCAGTGAACTGGGGGTCAAAGTGTTCTAGATCCCGGTCACTCTCCAGGTGGGGCTTGTAGGGAGGGGTCACCTGACGAGACCCAATCTAAAGAAGAAGGACAAAGAAGAAACAAATTGTCGTGATCTGATTCAAATGACTATCTTACAATAACATTCATCATATTAAGCAAGTGGTTTCAAACTTACTTTGAAAAGATAGAAATATTGGAACAAATACTTTCATAATCAAATCATAAACATTTCCTGAAATTCAAATCCCTCTTTCCTGATGATGTGACCTTTGTCATTAGTGTAATTTATGTTCCTTCTCAATTATCTCAAGCTTTTTAGTTAACATTTTAATTATTGTAATTGTTGGGTTCTCCGCACTAGTTTCATTTCTGTTCCTGCTTAATTTCGTTTTTCATTTACGTTTTGATCTTTTAATTGTTGGGTTTTCTGCAATAATTCAATTTCTGTTCCCGCTTAATTTTTTGAGCATTTCTTTTGTTTTAATTTATTTTAAATTTGGAGATCTCTGCTCTTGTTTCATTTCTGTTCCTGCTCAATTCTTTAGAGCATTCTGTCAACGTTTTTATCCCTAAAGGCCCAGTCACATATCACCGGATAGCGTAAACGGACGCCCAACGAATAGAAAATTTGTGAAATCAAATTATACGGTGGTGAAAATCGTCTCCATTGCTTCATGCACAAAACTTTAGCTAGATAGAACAACATACAAGGAAGGGACAAAAAAAGACTTATACGAACGGATTGAAAGCTGTACTTTCTGTCGGGCATCAGTTTACGCTATCCGGTGATATGTGACTGGGCCTTTAGATTAATGTATATTTCTTCACTTACCCTCTCCCAGTCTATTGTCTTGAAGAATGGATGTCCTGTGATGTCTCCAAAGCCAGTTTGCGGGTGACAGCCTAGACGTTCTACCGGATTCTGTGGAAGAAAACGACATGAACAAGAATGAATTAGCTTGGTAATGATCACATTTCATTCGTACATTTATCAATCTGCCATTTGGGGGAAAAAGTTTATTCTGTTTCTCTAGAAATAGCTTTGAAACTGTTCAAACAAAGACAATGAAGATATATTGTAAAAACAAGAAGTGAACATTTATTCACTAATCCTTAACAGCTATCATTTATTTTTCCCCCTTCTGAAGAAGTTTCAATTCAGTTGTTTTTCCTTTTTCCCCCTCTGTTAAAGTGTCTCTATTTGTCCTTTCTTCACCTTTAAAAAAAATTAATTTCTCCACAATGAATTTGCCTCCCTGATTTTGTCATTAAAGCTTTGTTACTAGTTTGTTTGTTTCATGTATGCATTATTGCAAAAGTATAACATAATTATAAATATACCACCCGGGTATTGTAGCCAAAATTTACAAACAGAGACAGCTTATAATATATTATTTCCCTTTTTTTTGCCTTCTCATGTTTATGATACAGACTTTGTTGCTTCATTGCTTTACTCATTCTATTTGTAACATACACTTAAGAAACAGTATACTACTCAGATGTTAAAGGCAACCAACAGATATAATGAATGTTAAGTTGGTCTCATACAATACTAACCTTGTTGAGGAATCCCTTGAGTACTGATGCAGCCTTGACGGACAGGGACCTGGGTATCCTAATGGGCTTCTCCAGAATTACTGTTGAAAAAGTCAAAAAAGGAACCAAAATATTAGAATAAAAATCATGAATCATAAAAATACATGCATCAAATAAACTCTCCAATTGTCTCCACCAATAAGCATTTACAATTTGGTATAAGTGCCAAAGGGAACATCCAGCAAATACTCGCTCAGTTAGTTTATATTACTACTACTAATAATAATCAATTCTTATAACGCGCAGTATAACATTGAAGTCTCAATGCGCATATAAAAGAAACATACAGAGAAATAGAAAAGAGTATTTAAGCACCACACATACAAACAAAACAACATTACAATTCATTAACAAACAAACAAAAATGCTTTATTGCTACGTATGACAAGAGTTGAACATACCTTGAAACAGATAGTCTTCTGTGTTCTGGTCAGGGTGGTCGGCGTTGCCTACGATGTCGAACGGTGATCGTCCAGCCAGCATCTCAAACATGAGGACACCCAACGCCCACCAGTCAACGCTGAAATCTGTGACCGAGGTAAAATGGGCAAAAAAATATTTGTTTTTATTTGATGTGCCCTTTTCCTTTCTTTATTTCTCATAGTAAACACACGTTACGCCTAAAAATATATATCCCGATAAATAAATTAAAAGTTTGTGCTTCTCTGTGAGTGATCGGAGAGATCAAATTAGCAATTAAAACTCCTTTCCCTAGTTTTGTTCAACAGGTAAATTATCCAAACAAGTATAGACTTTGTAACACATGAATCTTTATTTTTTTTAATCACTATCTTATAACGATTGTATAAGTTTAACTATGACAGTATCTTCTTGACTTTGATACAATCTCTTGCTTATGAAGTGTACTGTTTCCAAGGCATCTTCTCCAATGAATGTGGTCCTCCAGGATCCTCTGTGATGGATCATTGGTCATCGGATGAATCAGCTTCAAGTTGGCAGTACCCGTCGCCCTGTCATCACTAGCACACCTTGGTGAAGCTATAGTAAGCCACCGAAGGTGTGGTAGTGACTGCAGGGGGATCGGGCAAGTTTCGTGCATTGACATCTCTTGATATGTAGGGCTCCGCTTGCACCTGACGACGATGGTACTTCTTGAAGCATTTGAATCCCATTTGATCTTCTTGGATGGTGTTTCATTCACTGGATCTGCTTAATTAATAGCCTATCATCTTTTGACAGCCTAGATGACATTGCTTGGATCTAAATGATATTTGCTCTAATGTTTCTTTGCCTTTGTTGTTTCGGCTTGCATCTATTCTAATCACGGTATTCCTGATGCAAACAGTCTTTGCTCTTCTCATCGTTAGTTAAACCTCTCTACAATAAAACTAAACATGACAAAGAATGGTAATTCACTAGAAAATATACATAGATTCTAGATGCTTCCCAACGATTCGTTAACGCAATAAATAAATAAATGAATAACTGTGACGCTAACCATTATCCCCAACTATGAGAAGAACTCACCATAGTCTTCCCCTCTCAGTATCTCTGGAGCGATGTAGTTGGGGGTTCCGCAGAATGTGCTGGTGGTGTCGCCGGGACGCAGACCCTCCTTACACATGCCGTAGTCAGTCAGTTTGATGTGACCCTCCTGATCCAGCAACACGTTATCCAATTTCAGATCACGATAAATGACACCTAGTAAGTGAAAATAAAATGGATAATTAATCATAATAAGAGTCAACAGAAGGCCTCAGCTTTTGATTCTAACAGAGTATTTATCATCTATAGGTGTTATTAAAGTAGACAAGCATTTTGTCAGCAGTTTTTTCTCTATATAAAAGAAGTAGTGGTAGACACAATAGATACACAATGATTATATTTTACATAACATCAGAATAAAACGTTTCACAGATGTAATACTGTAAGGATGTTAATGACTTTTTACACTATGGATGGTTCATTTAAGAGCTATTTTTGCACATTATATCTAGGCCTTTGAAGATATTATAGATTGTTTGTTTTCCCTACAATTTCATAAAATTAGTTCATTATTTCAGGAAATAAAAGAGCATGTTTTTAAAAATTAGATTTTTAACATACCTCCTTCATGCAAGAAATTAAGCGCCAGGCTGATTTCTGCGGAGTAGAACCGGGCGTGTTCCTCTGGTAAGCGACGCTGCCTCTGCATGTGGAACATGAGGTCTCCACCGCTCACAAACTCTATCACAAAGAATAACCTGGAAAATAACACAAAAGTTCAAAAAATACCATAAAACATCTGACTCAATCATTTGGTGTTAGGTTGATTTCTGCTGAGTTAAATCTTGCATATTCTTCAAACATGAGGTTGCCACCACACAAATTCTATCACAAAGTTCAAGAATAGCTTAGAATAACACAAATAATGTACAAAAGAAAGAAACCATTAAGGAAAGCTGTGAAAACCTTCTCAGAACCCAGTTCATTCAGTACATATAAGCTACAAAAACCTGGAATGTCTAACAAACTTGTCTCAAACACAGCCTTGCTTTTCTCAACTCTATTATGACAATTTGTTTTCGTTATCCTGCCTTTCATTACTATTGGCATATTATATGAGTTAAAACTCATGAATATTCATGACTATGATCTGAGATTAGGTGCTGACAATACATTAAATCTGTTTGAAACGTTTTTAGAGAAAAGTGAATTTGTTTGATATGCCGCAATGTTTTTAGAGAAATGAGAACACTCGTTTTTTTCCTTTCTTTCTTACCTGCTGACTGTTTGGAAGCACGAGTGAAGTCCAACTAGGAAAGGGTGGTTGGATGCAGTCTCAAAGACATGCTTCTCCGTCTGGACCCAGTCAATGTCCTCATCATCTGTAACAAGCTCTTTCTTGATCACCTAGTCAGAAAAAAGAAGGGAAAAAAAGAAGAAAATTTTTAGAATATGTATATTTGCTGTCGTCAAATTGTTCCTCATTCATATGAACACGTGAAGTTACCAGAGATATATTACATTAGTTTTGCTTTATTCTGCTGTAAATATACATCTCAGCTATTACTACTCAACTCATCAAAGACTGAGCCCGAGATACATCTACCTGGGGACTATGGTTATTGTCTGTTATTATCCCCTATCATATCAGGTTAAAATCTGCAAAAGAATTTAAACTATTATTGATTCCCGGACAAGCCCCCAAATGTTACATGTTAGAACACAACCTTGTCCAAATAAATCCAGAAAAAACATCACAAATCCCTGAAAATAACAACCCCTACTACTAAGTAACATCAATACAAGACAAGGACAAGTTCAAGCAAGCAATTCAACCACAAACGCATGAGCAAAGCAATCAGTAACAAATTTCTCTCCCGCACCAACAAAATCTGCGCAATCACCTTGTCCGGTTGGCCCCTACACTGGGGCGTTGGGCAGAAACCAGGAGAAGAAGAAGAAGAATAAGTACTTTATTGCTCTAACATGATTGGTTGACATAAATTCACAATGTAATAACACATACATCATGATGGGCATACAAGAGTGAACAAACTAAATACTAGTACCCTATTTGTGGCTAAACATTGAGGGGGTTAACTTCATAGCTCACTACTCACCTTCATTGCATAGACGCGGTTTGTAGTCTTGAGTTCGACCAGTAGTACCTTGGCGTAGCTTCCCCGACCAATAACCCGCAGCATCTCAAAGTCGTCGAGCGAGATCGGCGAATTGCCAATCTTCTCGTTGCCATTTGGTGCCTGGAGAAAAACAAAAACAAAAGGTAATAAAGTTAACTCTTCGTTTGGCATGGCAGATTTTAATTGCAAGAATGTAGATTCTATAGACTAATTCATATGACTAGCATAATCTATTCATTCATACGTAATTGGCACAAAATTCAAGCTTTTTTTGCAGTGTGACGTTTCACAATCTGAGATAATATTTTGTAGTGATTGATTATGCCATGTTTAATTATGATAATGGTTCATAACAATCAAATAAAAAATATCAGAATCTGTTCTTAATCTTGGTAAAAAAGACAAGCATCATAATACAAAAGCTCTGAAAACCAACCAGAATTTTAAAAACATTAATTGTTAAACTTACCGTTAAGCTAGACGCCGTACTGTCCCTGTTCTTGCGTCTATGTCTCGGGCTGCCACTTTTATCTGTTCACAAAAGAAAAACAAAGAGGAAAAGAGATATGTATTATATAATCTGATCCTGAATTTTATTATATAATCTGATCCCGATATTTAAAATTAAAGAAATATTTGTTTAAATAATCTGATCTCGATATTTACAATTCAGGAAATACGCGTTTAAAATTTGCTAATTCAGAAAACATTTTGTTTAAAGTTTAATTTTTAATGAACACAAATAACCCGTTAAAGATGATTGATTCTTGGTAGAACACACATTTTTTTTCGCTGACCCTAGTCCAAGATGTTTTGGGATCAGTCATCAATGGATTTACTATAAACCAAAGTTTCAAAAAGGGTCGGTAAATTGGCTCTTGAAGTTCTCAAATATAAATATCCTGTTAAAGCTGATATTGCAATAGATGAATCACACAAACTTGCAATTTGTTCCCTTACGCTAAAATGCCACAAATAAAATGTTTTAATAGATGAACCGCACAACATTACAGTATGTTCCCTTACTTTGCAATGGCAATGCCACAGACACAAGTTGATGTAACCGAACGACAAGAACATAGGTCATGAGCAGAAGGAGGTTGAAAAATAGAATGTTTTCTATCAGAAACCAATAGAAGGAGAGCCCTGTAGCTGGCAATGTGCTACGGCATTGCGGCATGATCCGAAAATGAACGGCAAGTTTGAAATGCGTGCAATTTCGGCGAAAGAGAGCTAGTACAGCGTACATTTATCGTCATCATGATTGCGCTGTAGATTGATAGCATGCATGCGAATAATGTGTGTGTGATTCTAATCTTTGTGGAAGTATCGAATGAGAGTAATTGGCGAAAGCCGGCCACAAAAAAAAAAAAAATGTAGAGAGAGAGAGATGAGAATGAGGAAATAAATACTTCTCTAGTTTCAGTTTGGCTTAGCGGGGATTTTCGCGCGGAAGACCAACTGTCACTTTTCACACAATGAGGGGCGAGTGTGGGAAATTGCTGATCGTAGGCTAGATAACGTTTAACCTATTTAGGACTGGTTCCGAAAACACTTCGGTTTTGGTCTATCTAGAGCGCATGCTATACTAAATAGAGCATTCTTGAATGCGTTTATAATACCATATTAAAAAATGAATCCCTTGTTTTAATGTAGGAACCTGTAGAATGTACAAAATTCACCATAACGATCAAATCTGGGACAGAATGAGTTAACAACACTTTATTGATTATTCAAACAGAAACAAGCCAAGTTTTGGATTTCGCTTTCTCTCTCTCTCTCTGTCTCCTGTGAACTGCCATTATGTTTTGTCTTCAGACAAGTTAATGCGCAATAAATTCAGAGCCTTGTTATGAATGGATACTAAACAATGGATTAATTGATGTAGCGCGTGTGTGCGGATTTCTTAGGATTGTAAAATTCCCAGAGTTGGTTGAAAGCGAAAGCAGAACCGATCTTGGTGCCAAGTTCCCCGAACAGATTGATTGATTGATTGACCCGACCCACTTAAAATTCCTGGCGCTTCTTGAAGTATTACTCATGAATAAATTAGTGATTCATAATGCAGGACGCTACACAAATGTTTTTGCTTGTTGCCTAGTCTGGCCTTTAAAATAATTTCCTCCAATATTTGGCACCTTGAAACAAAATGTAAATTGCTCCAAAATAACATTTTTATTGTGAATTGTGTTCTATTTCAATATTACAATTTCTTTATTGATCAAAACTGTAACTAGTTAATCTGACTCTCCATGAAAAAAGCATTTTTAATATTACGGGGCTTTAAAACATTTTAAATTCTAATAAATTTGGTTGCCCAGCTGAGCAAGTTAAAATTGTCATGGATGAAAATTTGGTGGCCCCAAACGAAAGAGCCAGCCAGAGCTAATTTTGAACCCTGTCAGGCCCCATACTGCTTTAACTATAAATCTTGTAACTTCTACTAGATTTTGTGATTTATAAGTGTCATAGATGAAACTTTGGTGGGCCTGGGCCAGTGATAATCTTGAGCCCTACCAATCCCCTTTATACTTGCTTGCAATTATACATGTACATGACACATCATGGAACGGCTCTGCCAGAATTATCGGATACATTCGGTCCATAGGATATCATTCATTGATGTCGTTTCGGTGGCCCTAGGCTGGTGGGCCCTGGGCCAGTGATAATTTCTAGCCCTACCTAACCAAACCCCATTATACTTGCTTGCAATTATACATGTACATGACAAATCATGCAACGGCTCTGCCAAAATTATCGCGATACATTCCATCCGTAATAAGGATATCCTTCAGGAAATGATCGTACAAATTAGAGTTCCTTCCCTTTCCCTGCTAATGAGAATCGTCCCATCTATCTCTGCCAGGCCGCGGCTAATCAAAACATCTTTCATCATGCAATTTGCATGCATACATGTATATCTAAAATGTCTATCTAGCCTATCACTATGATTCAAGCTCTATTTCGCAATCAGAATTCTGGAACACATGTCATTTCTTGCCATCCTATTAAATCCCTAAATTGCAAAACGTAAGCTTCATTTGAAACCCCAACCCCCTGAATATGTTTCATACATTATGTTTTTTTTTTTTCATAGGAAAAACATATTATTGGTTGTGGAAAATAATTACTGGGTTTTAATAATCATGCATGAATCACTCTGCAAATGCGGTTAAGTATCATATCATTTGCAATGATTTCTGAATAATTAACCTAGTAAATGAAGAGCAAATGATAAATAAAAAACATGAAGTGATAATATTTGTTTGAACATGGAATTATTAATAAACTGTGTTACAAAAGTAAATGAAAGCAAATTATGACATTAAACATGAAGAGATAACTTAAAGTGCATCTTTATTATTGTATGTGTTACACGTTTCAAATGCAAAGCAATATAATAATTATTCAATAATAATAATTATAATATTGATAGAGAGAATATTGAGTTAACAGCGAATTAAAGGAGTTATTTATTAGAGACTCTTTATTAAAATGTGTTAGACATTTGAAATGAGCATTAAGTAATAGGTATTATGCATTTTATGCAAGTTAAGAGTTAATGTAGATTAGGTATTATTTTAATGAGGGTACCTTCCATGGTGTTTTAATATATAGCGTCCATTGTTCTCACTAATCATAGTAGAAACAATGGCAGGAAACGACCAAGGTTTGATTAGAATCATTAGCGGCAAACGGGAAAGTCAAAACGAGCGATTAAAAATGCACATGCTTGCTATCATATATATTTAAAGGTCTCTTGAATGCCCACAGCAATGTCTTTCCAAGTTCATTAAAGCACTGCACAAATACGCTCTCATCGTCAACATTGTGCAATTTGTCTTTGAACATTGTTGAAGATGGCGCAATACATGTACATCCTCATTTTGGCAAAGATTGCAAAAGTACGTCCTCAATGTCAGAGACATTTGACTTTGTTATTAAAAGTGAGAGCAGCACATGCAAGTTGCGAATCAATGTTTAGATTCAACCGCATTACACCTCAGCAAATATCATTCCAGCCGAGGAATGTACAAATTTAACAATGGACTCGCACTTTTCATCAACTTGTGGTACCATTTAGGAAGTGGACTCGTCAGATGATGAAAATCATGTTTGTTCTTTTAAAGATAGCATTCACATCCATGAAAGCCCAGTTAAATTGGAAATTCTAAAGCACCTCATAATGATCCTCATGTCAATATCTCGAGCCGTATCACCATGGAAACCACATCCAGTTGCTCAAAGGAAGAAGTGGCTGCCACAAAAGGTGCTACAACTTCCACCGCGTGGTACTAGTACCTCCTTTTCTTCAGAAATGCATACAAAACTTTGCCTCTGTCCGCATTTTGCGATGTCCTTCCCGACTGCCTTCACACTTCCATACCAAAGTTCAACAAGACAGTTCTCAAAACCTGTTCCAACGTGCCTTCCGTTTTATTATCCATCCAAATCCTTATAAGGTCCTGATAAGCACCAGAAACTGAAAACAGCAACATGCGTTGCAAAACGATCTCTCCAGTTGTTAATTTCTTCCCTCAACTACCTTGACTAAGCACATCCTAAATCCCGGTCTCTGCCATTGCCGTGCCCGAATCCATTTTCTCTCCCTCGGTTAACGGGTCGAAACAGGAAAGCCAATTCAAACGACTCCCCGAGACTTCACGCCGCCGCAAAATATCGAGAGGAAAAGTAAAACAGGACACAGAGGTGTGCGTGTGCGGCAGGTGTCGAAAATTACTGCAATGTTGGATGTGTCGCAATAGGCAGCAGCATTAGGGAAATCAACCCAGCCAACGAAGTACTGAACCTCAATAGTTCAGTAAAAAGTGACGCTAGCACGGTTAGAAACAAAAACAAATTGAGGGTGTCGACTAAATTTGAGCAATATCGAAAGTATCTGGGAGGCAGGATTCGGAAGTGGTCCAGCCCAATTTTGTACCCAAACGTTAATAATTAATCGAGTGAAAGCGTTTCAATATCTTTAGCCCTGTGCAATAGTGTTAAGGCCGAGTCATTCACTTAAACCATGATAATAGAGCAAGATGCAATCTGGGTGACCTGCATGTGCTTCCTGCATCCCGATTATGAAATACAAAGCGTCCAGGTTTTTCCATGAAAGAAAACTCCATTGTTTCGCAATCCGATCGACACAATCACAGGATTCGACAACCTGACAATCATTTCCTCGTTAACTCAACCTCAAAATGATAGCAAAAGAGAAAAGCCCATGGGGTTTAATGAACTATTTTGCTCGTTCACAAAAGTCACGATCAGGGGCAATGAAAATATATGTAGAGAAAACAGTGATGCAAACCTATCAATTCTATTTTCAGGTGACCTCTCTTGACAGGTTTTTTTTATTTTAGACAGGTGATTGCAATGATAGATTGGCTCCACATCCAAGGCAGACATACCAACTGATAACAGTTGAGAATGAATGCCTCCTTCAATGAGAGTGTCCTGGATATATTGGCTGGGGTTTATTTTAAAAAGAGTGCTATACCAAAAACCAAGTCACTACCTTCAATGATCTAATCCAATCAGGACCATCAGATCTTGTTATAACACAGTCTACATGGATCCTGGCCCAAATATTTTCGGGACCAGTCCTGAATGGGTTTAAGGAACAATACAGGGTAAACTAAAAAGTTGTTTGCCATAAAAAAAAAAATGTGTTGCCCTATGCATCATCTGGTTAATTAGACATGACTCTTATAGTCCACACTCGCTCAACTTGATACAAATATGCATGGATTTCTGTTTAAATAGATGAGGCCCTCTTTAAGGTTTTTATCCATTATTTCTTGTCTTTTGTTGCTGTTGTTCAATTAGAAACATAACAGGGCTCTAGGTGGGCTATACTTATACATGATGTCCATGCATGCATAAAATGGATGTGGGTTTCTTTGTTGTTGTTGTTGTTGGACACCCTTTAAAATCTTTGAAACAGATAAATGGCGCCATACAAGTGCTGTGGATAATGACAAAGTGTGTAAACAAATTGGAATTGTGAAACAAACGTGTGTGGGATGTGCTCGATAAATATTGGTTTTGTGAGTGATGCTATTACAATGGTAGGAAAACAATGAGAATTTGACGGCAAACAAGTTTTTAGACAGGATAGAAAGAAAATCTTCCAGCATTAGTTTGAAATAACATGAATCTGCTATTAAATGAAGTTTTTAAAGGGATCTAGTAAATTTGTTGGCAAGTGCAAAAAGTGATGAGTGAATAATGAAATGTGTATTGGAGTGATCTGATATGTCCAAAAAGTAATGTGCGAAAAGTTCAAATTAATTTGATGTTTTTTGGCTGAGATATGAGCGAAAATGCAAAGTGATATTCACTAACTCATTGTACATGGCATGAAATGATCCCGTAGACAAGTTCATATCTGAACACTTCAATCGTAAATATCTTTTGAGCGAAATGGAAATTTGAAAAACCAAAACCTGTCCCATGGTTTTATTGTTAATATGAATATGATACGTACGGTATGAGAGACCCACTAGAGTTCCAAGTTAGTTTTGAGGATTTGGACAATGTTAATAAGTCCCTTTAAAATTATGTTAGCAATACATAATTTGGTACCCTCTCACGGAATAAAAGCAGCATATAATATAGTAATTAACACCTTTAGTACTGGTCTTGAAAATACATACCTACATGTACTTGGGCTGTGGGCTATGGGGATTACATATACTACCTTAATCAAAAGCATTGAACAAGTTACATTTTTGCAGAGACTGGTAATTTTGGCGGTGCAATTTATGTTTTTTTATAGGTTTTTCCTGAATTTTTTTGGAGAAAATCTTGTCATGCACGAACGATGCCAAGTTGACACATCATTTTTCTCAAATGCTATAAGCAATTTAAAACAGGAGGTCTCAGAAACAGTTGTAGGCAATTTGGCATCGCAGAACAAAACCGACTTCATAGGAGGTCGAAACAGTTGTAGACTTTTGAAAATTAATTTGGCGTCGGCAAATATGACCCTATATATCTGGATGAATGATACGCCAGAAAAGTGCCTGTTTGGACACCTTGTGAAGTGTTGCCAAGTATAATATTTACATTATTCGCTTTGTCATTTTGCCACACACATTGGACACCTGACTCGAAAACTTTCAAACTTGCTGAGGGACAAAGCTGCCATAGCCAAAAAATATAAATAGAAGGGATTTGCAATTGTTACAATCATTTTTTTCTTGAGAATAATTGCTATTAATTGAACAAAATGGGTATTCACAATGGTAAATTACACTTTTGCCAAGAGATAAAGATGTGTTCATACTTTGCTGACAAAAAGATGAAATGATACAAATTTTAGCTAGGCAAATAGTTTGATATGTTTCAGAAAGAACTAGGCAATTTTCTATTGAGACAATCAGCAAAATCTATGACCAGTTTTCCTTGGATCTACTTTGAGCAAAGACAATGCGCTATTAAATGTCCAATGTAAAGAGAGAGTGTTATGGGACGAATTAACATTCTTTAAGTTGAAATAGTGCTGTAAACGGACACAGAAACAAGAAACAAACAGAGAATAGATGTCAAAGGGCTAAACGAGTTTCCCTATTTACACTGCAACGAAAATGTACACCAAAACTTTTCACTTCAGACTATTATAAAAGAAATAAACAGCACCCATCACAAAGGAAGAAGATCTTGAAAAAATTGTCATGGAAATTAAACAGATGACAAAGATAATCAAAGTAAAACAGCAAGAAAGGGAAGTAATAGGATGATAATTTTTTTTTTTTTTTAAAGGATAGGAAAACTAAAGAAATAGACTAACTCCAAATTGACTTTAAATTGAGATTAAAACAAGCAGTAAACAAAGAAAATCAAGAAACGGCACCCATCACAGATAAAGACGATGTTGATGATCAAAGTAAAACAGCAAGGAAAGAATAATATTGTTTGTATTAAAAGGAAGACAAGTAAGACCACGGAAGGTTGAAAACTGAAAGACGCAAAAAAGGGCAAACGATCACCACCATCAAGTTTCTTTACCTGGATGGTCTGAAGTCGAACCACAATCGGAATCGAGCGAATCGCGGCTGCCGCGAGAACCATAGGCCCGGTTGTCGAAGACGGCGTGCATCCCAGCTGCGGAGGAGGCGTGGTAGGAGGGGTCTTTGAGGGTGGAGGATGTGAGGGAGGGTGACCCTGAGGAGCCAGTGGGTGCTTCAGGGGGGAGCATTTTTTATCAAATTGATTCAATTTTATTTTATTTATTAAAAAAAAAAAATTGTATATATATTTTTTTTTGTGTGTGAAAAAAATGTTTATCAACATTTATGCAAACAAGTAATCAGTAAGACAATAATTTGATTCCCATTAGAATGGAGGATTAAGGAAGGGGGGGAGTGGAGAGGGAGTGGAGAGGGAGGGGAGGAGGGGAGGAGGGGAGGAGGGGAGGGGGCGGGGATGGTCATGATGGTTGATGGGGAAGGTTAGTAGAATGAAAATATGCGAGTTAATAAGTTTGATTCAAGTTAGCGTCCTTCATAATAATTCCCAATAAAAGACAATACATCTAAACCATGGCCCATCAACAGTAATAGTTTTTTGCCTCCCACTCGTGCATTTTATATTTATTTGTAAATAATGCACAACGAAATAATAATTTACAACATTTACAACAAATAAGAAACGGCCCATCAAAACAATGCCATGCATGTTAATATAAAAGCATTATCATGCATATATGCCTATATTTTCCTGTGGTATAGTATATATTTTTCAAATTTTATACAATTTGATACCAGAAATAGATAAAATGTGTTAAAACCCTCTAGGAACCACGTTAGAAAATGTTTGTTCTGTATATAGGAAGCTTACATATTCAAAATGCACTTTAAAAAGAAATACAAAATAATAAAACTTTCTTAAAGGCAAAACAAAAACATGTGAGGCATCAGTTTTGTATTTGAAATACTTTCATTATCTGTTCTCTTTGATTTATATAAAAAAGACCCATGGAATAACTTTATACCACGTTTATGAGGAAAAAAATTACCATGTGAATGTGAATAAAGATAATACACCAACAAATGTATATATTTGTGTCCAAACTATAATCTAAATCAATCTATTCAACAGCACTAATTCTGTAAGTGATGTACATTTGGTTAGTAAATATATAAACAGAAGCAATGTGAAAATGAGTACAAATTTTGTAGCATGTGGGACTAACTTCGTTTATGGTGCGAGTCCCCCTTGTCGCTGGCCTTGGAGCTGTAGTGAACTAGGCTGGCTGATCCACTGCGGGGCTCTTCAAGGGAAGACATGTTCTCCTATTAGAATAGAGGAAAACATTTGATTTAAAGATTAAATCCGGTTGAAATTATGCAGCACATTCATATTTTTTTGGGTACATATCCATATTTTGTTTTCTTTTCAAGGTGAATCTTCATAAAGAAAGCAGAATAGCTCAAATCAATTACAAATCTGTACAAATTCTAAAGAATATGTTACTGATTCTAATAACTTTATCATTTATAGGGGATGATATTCACGGTATCATCACAAGCTTTTAAAGGTTTAGTTCACGTTTTTCTCTTATTTCAGCGCTTATTGATACAGTACTAGGCCTGATCCTAGCTCCCTCCGCCTTCCCCTAAGAAACTAGGTCTGTTTTTTTCCCAGCCTTTTACCTGTCTTTCTTGGCAGGATATCTTGACGAGGCGATGGCATTTCTTGTGGACGAGCAGCTTGCCGTCGACGCACTTGTATCCCTGCAACCCTTATCTCTCTTTCCTTTCTCCCTTATACTCTATTTTCTCTTTTAATGTACCCTAATAAATGTATTCTGTTTTTTCTAAACTTTTACAATTCTTTACCTGTCTCTCTTGGCAGGATGCCTTGACGAGGCGATGGCATTTCTTGTGCACCAGCAGCTTGCAGTCGACGCACTTGTATCCCTGCCGCCCGAGACCCCAGATTCGGTCCATGCAGTAGGCACACAGAGCTCGCTGTTAAAAAAAAGGAAATAATTATTATGATAAAACTCAAAGATAAACTCATGTAATATTATTTTTTTCAAAATTCTATATCTGTTCACAGACTGCACTTCAAGATTTATGAGGGCTTAGATTATTGTTTTCTCTGTTTTATTAATGTCTTTAATAATATAGAGGGAGAAATTCCATCACTATTAAAACCTTGTAAAACCTAGCCCGATTTTTAATCTAGATATGCATGTATTCAAGCTATTTTAAAGACAAATTAATTTTATATACTAACGTTAATTTTAAACCAAATTAACTTAGCAAGCTATAATGTACAATTGTCCCCTAATTTTTAATATTCAGACATTTAAATGTTCATATATATCAGAAAAAAGAGAATTATCTTTATCAAGTTCATTCAAGAATAATTTACTAACCCGACTGAATCTCTTTGCCTGGAATGTGTGTCCATTGACCTTGTACAGTTTCCGCCATCTTCGAGCACCGCGCCGATATATATTTCCTATTTACAAAAGAAAGGAACAAAAAGAAGACGAAAAATTGGTTAGATCGTCAATATCTAGCATTATAGTGTTAAATATGTTTACAAATCTGAACCAGTTCTTGAGATATCGCGAGAACGAGGCATTTTTGCATATATATTGAGTCCTGTGACCTTGACCTTTGACCTCATGACCCCTAAAATCTAATCAGATCATTGTCACCCCAATATGTACACTCATACCAAGTTTGAAATTGATCCATCAACTGGTTCTTGAGATATCGCGAGAACGAAAACGGGACGTACGGACGGACGGACGGACAACCCGAAAACATAATGCCTCCGGCCACTTCGTTGGCGGAGGCATAAAAACTATCAGTACCAGCATTTATATATCCTCTTGTGTGTGCAAAAAATAATGAACTATAAAAAGATACAAGCCATTTTACCGGCAAGGCCATACTGCAACACGTGGAGTACTTTTGGCACTAAATAGATTGAAGTCACAAGGAATTTCCCCCAGAAAGTCACTCTGCAAATATAATGTATAAATAATTGGCATTTCCAACTTATACATGTACATGTACATGTACATACATTTCGGTCTGATTTACTCTTATATTATCTTATCCCAGATATATCAAAGTCCTTTATTTTCTACTACCTTCTAATTTAAACTACTATACATGCATCTTTGTATTTGAAGATGATGCTGGTACCGGTACTCTAAAATTAAAATTTGGTAGCTATACTGTTCTTTAGCAGGTGGTTCAAACATTCTGCTGGTTCGTGAAGCCGACATCCCAAGCATTATAAATTTATACAATGGCCCATGCCATGTACATTATCATCGGATGACGTGATAAGTAGGAAAAACAAATGTTGTCAAATAATATTTTGTAAGCATAATCCCCAGAGAAGACAATGCCCAAAAATAGAATACATTCGCAAAGAAAAGCAGTAACCTAGAAAAACTGTGACCCTTTGGCAATGAGAATTCAACCACCTATTTTTAAACATGAGGTATCTTTGTTTACATACACCATGTACAGCACATAAGCTGGCCTTGTTTGATATTGTTTTCACAATGTACGCAATCCATACACTGGCCTAGTGTGGTTGGACTCATTAGGGTTTGGGGGGGGGCGCTCCTCACATATTTTCTTGTAATGTATTTTATTGTGTGGAGCAAATTATTGGAGGGGGGGCATACCCCCCTGTTCCCCCCTGTATCTTCGCCTATGTCCCCATTTATTATGTGTTTTTAAATGTAAGAGCTATCTAAATTTAGCCATCCTATTGATGACAATTCACAGAGGATGGAAAATAGCTCGGAGGTTGAGCGTAAAAAAAAAGAATCGGCCCTCCAAGCTCCGATTGTATCAAGGCAGATGTGGTTGTATTATTCTATGAAGGATACACCACATTTATGCACTTCATTTGATTGTCTGTTTATATTTAAATAAGTGTTTATTGTTTGTTTGTTTGTTTATATTTGGACATTAGGCAGGATGCGAAATCTAAGATGTCCTCAAACATTCAAAAAGGAGGGTGGGGTTATTCTTCCTTTTGTCTAATTCAATATTAAAATACTGAGAAACACTCCCGGGTAAATTTTGTAAATAAAAATAGATGTCAAACTCACTTCCTTCAAATAAGCTACTGTATATAGCACATATGCCCCACAGTTGTTTAGCAGACTAAAAGAGAACATGATATATATACACTTTTTCGACCTACTCTTTTTTTTTTCTTTCAAGATAGTGATAATAATTCTAATTTTTTTAATCTCTTAATTCTTGAAAACTACTTTGCGAATCACACATACAGTAAGTCCTAATTTTGTTTTTGCCTGGAGACAGCTCCATGAATTGAAATGTATCATTATGACATTTTGGTGACCAAAAGCCTATTTTTATGTTGCCCAGGGCCTGCAGGTAAGTGCTAATTTTGAGCATTGACTTCAATATCTTTTTTGGTTATCTTAGACAACACGTTCTAGATTATTTTGGTTGCTAACTTCATGCTACCAGCCAACTTAAAAAAAACCCAAACCTTTATTAAAACCCTTATCCTAACTTTGGTGGCTTTATTAGATTTGGTGGCTATATGTAAGATTTGGTGGGTATATGATAGATATGGTGGCTATAGTTCCGACTTGGTGGCTATATTTGCAAATCATGTAGAGCTGTAGCCTGAACTGAAGTTAGCGACCACAAATCTTTTCCCACGGCTTGGAAAGAATGTAACGAGGAAGAGGAAAAGGCAAGGACACTTCTATGAACTGAAGTCAGTCCTTTGTAAAAAAAGAAGCAACGTATGTCAAAAATCAGGAAGGGAAAGAAGGAAACCAATAAGGAAATGAAACTAGGTGACAAAAAAGGGGAACAGAAATGAGTCACTGAAATCATGAAACTCTTTACACACACAAAATATGTACATATATAAATCTGTAGCTCATCATTTAATGGGCATTATATCATACGGGCACATTTTTGCCACCCTTCTCCACACTGAAAAAAATATACACGGGACTCACAGGGCGAATTAGTAGCATTGAAATGCCTATAAAAAGGGCCCCTGAAAATCATAAAAGAGCCCCGTATATTAGCATTGGGTTCAATGGAATTGAACACATTTCAGAGAACTGTTTTCATACAGGCAAGCTTGACAAGTACAGTAGCCCCCGAAAAATGAAGTATATTTTTTCCCCTTGCTTCTCCGCTTAGCTGCCGGTCCCAAAATTCCACATTTTGCCTGAAATTTAGATGTTTTTTTGGTCTAATTATAGACGTTTTAAAATACTCCTGGCAAAGGAGTGACTTTAAACAATGTTAGAAATTAACAATTTTACTTGTGGCCCAGTTGGGCAAGTAAAAACAAGATTATTCCCATTTCAGTGGCATAAAACCTGAATCTGGTGGCCCCAATCAAAGAAAAACTGTAATAAATCTGTTATAATTGGGTGCCCATTTGTGCAAGTAAAATTTGTCATTCATAAAAATTGTGGTGGCCTGAAACAAATCTTTAGTGGTCATGAGCAACTGCTAATTTCGAACACTGCATTATAGACTATACTTGTCAAGAGAAATAAACATTGAAGGTATACCACAATGTAATCTAAATCTAAAACAAAAGAAAAGACATCACAATATCACATGTTTACACAAATTTAACGGGATTGTGAACACAAATAACCCGGTATTGCTGCCTCGCAAACAAGACTGTTTTTGCACAATTCTATAATTAGCCAATATCAGCTCGTCATTAAAAACATCCATGCATTTTAACAATCATGCCAAAATGTCCTTTTCTTTTTTCTGTCCCCCCTAAGTCGCCGCTGCCAGAATCGTAATTTCATTATGGCTGTCTTAATGAGGAGCTGGGCTTGTTGCAAATTAGTCAGCTTTTGGCTGTCGACATTCAAGTAACGAGTAAAGGAGTGAGGGAGGGAAGGAGGAGGGAGTTGGGGGTGGGTTGTTGCAAATTAGTCAGCTTTTGGCTTGGGTTCTAAATCCAAGACACCTAGTGTATAAGGGGGAGGGGTTAGTGTGCTTTGGGCTATATACATCAAAGAAATGGAGTAGGGGTGGGGGTCGTTCAAAATTGGACAGGCTTTTCAATCTCTACATCTCAGAAATGATGGGAGGGGAAGAGGAAGCTTCAAATAAATCAGCCTTTTTTTGGAATGAGAAGGAATGAGAACGGGGGTGGAATTTGTTGTAAATTAGGAAGGCTTTTAAATCTTCGAATAACATGTACATGTAGTCTTTTTTGATATCTACATTTAAGAAACGAGGAAAAGAGTGGGGGTCAATGAAAATCGGACAGGCTGTTTAATAAATCTCTACATCTAAGAAATACAGAGAAAGGGGAGGGGGGAGGGGGTAGGGGTTAGTTGCAAATTAGGCAGACTTCATTAAAGCTGGAGTACGTACATGTAGCTCTACAAAATGAAAAGAAGGGAGGTGGGGGGGGGGGGGGGGGGGTCGATGCAGATTCGCCCAATTCACTGATAATCAAATTAGTATCATTAGTCCTGCCCGGTAATGGCCGATGGCAACTCTAAACTCAGCAATAATGTGAATAAATTGGGAGGCCCAGGAATAAAGCAAGTTTCTGATTTATAATGAGAAAAGAGGGAAAAGGCATGCCCGTTATTAGGGGCTTAATGATTTAGTACACTAGCTGGAGATGGATTTATTAGGGCAGTTCATTTCTTCATTATGAGCAGAACTAGCCAAATGGCTGCGAGTCTTATACTCGATGTACTGTACATAGAAAACCTTACAACTCGGTACATTGCCATCTATGTACAGTACATCTTGCTAGCCACAATGTCTATGGTTTGTAATTTGCAACATCAGGATCATATTCATTCAAGCCATAGTTGGATAAAAGAAAATAAATCATTCAATTTGGTTGGATATTTACAAGATGTTTGTTATTTCAAACATTTCCACAATGGTTTTTTTTTGTATTTTCTTTTTTTCTACGACTTTAAAATAGAAAGGATTTATCAGCAAATGTACTAATCTTAATACTGAAACTTCCAAGTCAAAATGATAATGCAATTCTCACATTAAAAATATCAAGTTTACTGAAAATGTACTTGTCACAGAGACAAAACATACACCCGAAAGAAATCTAAAACACACAAAACAATTGGCCAACTCACCAACTTTTTAGCAACATCCCAATATAGGAAAATCACTCAACAGGCGACCGACCGACCGAAGAGCACTCGAAAATGGCTGCAGGCAACACAGCTGAATTCACACGACCTCCTTCGAAAATGCACCAACCCAAATGAACTCGACTAACCAAAGAGGATCCTACATACACTGCAGGTAGTGGACTGAATTCAAGCAGGAAGACAATTTAACCCAATCATTTCTATGCAATGGGCACACCACTGCACTGAGTTATTGCACTGGACGCACTGGACTGAATACAGAGAGATAAATTTAACCCACTTGTGTCTTTGCAATGAGCAGGCCACTGTGTTATTGCAGGCTGTTTAATACGTCCGCATCCTACCAGGAAGTCAATGTATTAATTAACCCACTCTGTACAGAAATGGCCAATGAGTAATTCATATACATGTATACTTTGTACACATACAAGGTAACCAGGGTTAGGTCATCCCCTCCCATTGGGGCTTGTAGCACAAAACCTGGTTCACTCGATCCAATGGAGCGCAATCCAGGAAACACTCCATTCTCATTGGTTCGCACACAAACTTGCGCTGCATCTAATCATGGATATTTATCTTTGTGTAACGGGCACCAGCCCAAGAGCTTGACCAGGAAGTGTCCAGTTTGCAGGCCACTCAGAACCTTGACCCGGGTCACAATGAACTAATTTCAGCCAATTTCCTCCTCTGCTAGCTACATGTAAGCCTGATCATAAATCACATGAATAACATTTGCATACATGATGGCAGCTAGTCCTGCCTATTAAAGTGATCGTTTCCTATATATGTAAAGCAGTAGGTTACTAGATATTTAATGGCTGTGAGTCTTGGTAGTACATCTGGAGTATGTTTGCAGGGTTTGGGTGTATTATGTGTGTGTTCATGAACTCATTTGTACGTTTAGTGTCCTTGTTTTAACCATGTTATGTATGTGTGTTTGTCTGTTTGTGTGAGTGTGTGAGAGTGACAGTGAGGTGTATGCATGAATGTACTGCACTTGTGCATTAGTATGCATGTGTATTTGTTTGTTAGTGTGTGTGTGTGTTAGTTTGTGTATGTATGAATATGTGTCTGTAAGTGTGTCAAACTGTCAATGCTTCATTAGGGTATGTGGGTGTTTCTTTTGAATTTTATTTACTTATCACGTTGTTGACTTGAGCATAATGGAAGTTTCCCCAACTAAAATTGGTACATTGAGACATAAATCATCAGAGATTTAACTCACTTCCTAGTTAGGTTTGAAGCTAATTATTTGGCAATTTGTCTAAATAGCCAATGACAGAGTGAAAACTGTACTTGAGTGATCTGAATATTGTTCTTTGCATACGATTTAGGAAATAAAACGACTTCCCAGATATTACAATTTAATATGCATTATTTTGCACTGGGCTGTAATGGTACTATCTATCTTTTTTGATACCTACTAATGCCCCCTAAAGGCAAAAATAACACTTTAGTAGGCACAACAGAGCCTAGTTCATCGATGGATACGTTGTGCTTTTAATTTATACTCAGTATTATTCCTATCATTTTAGAATGCAATGGTTTGAGTAATCCCTGTACTTTTGGCATTATGCACGATAAGTTGCCCATCAAAGCCGGAAGCCCGGAATGCTGCAATTAAGAGGGGTAATCAGGCAGCATCTTGCAGTAGGGGAGCACGGAACTTCAAGTCCGCCAATAAAGCATATATTCCTTGCTAACTCTTTCAGTTCTGTAGAGGCATTGAAGTACAATAACTAATATAAACTTTGCAGTAGGGGAGCAAGTAACTTCCAAGTCCGCCAATAAAATAAAACATAATTCCTTGCTAACTCTCTCAGTTCTGTAGATCGAGGCATTTCGGTGCAATAATTGCTGTACCTTTGCCGGGATGAGAGTGAGAGGGCTTCTAATCGAAGCAGAAAATGCGGATTTTCTTTTAAAAAAAACCCTCTGGCTTGCATCTACTGAAGGATAAAACATTCTTCAAAAGGTAAGTTGTCGGATTCATTAATCACATGCTTGGTGCCATCTTGGGAATGCCTTGTGCACGGAGCTGGCTATTAAATGTTATGCAGAGCGCACAAACAAGCATACCGTAGTTGGAAATGGCGATCCACAGTCCCACGCATGACAATCTTTAAACCCCCAAGAACATTTTTTGTAATATCCTCACTCTCTTGGGACAGGGATCGGCCCATGCAATAGAGAAAAGTATTAACACCTAACTGTAACACCCCCACACCCACCCCCCCCCCCCCCTCGGATATGAATTGGCCCAAGCGCAAGGACTGGTAGGATATGTTGATAGTGAGTCACGGGGGGGGGGGGGGGGGGGGGTAGTATGCATGGCCCACCATTATACCAAAATAGGACTAGTGAAGGAAATTAAAGAATAAATGAAAAATCACATAACGCTTTAAATATTACTAACATAGAGAGAGAATTTAAGAATGAAGAAAATGGTAGAATGAAATAAATGCACGAAGGACTTGATATAAAGAGAGAAGATAGATATATGGATGGATAGATAGATAGTTAGATAGATAAATTATATTTGGACATACAAGATGTTACATACAAGAACATACAAGATGTGACAAAGAAAAGAAGTCCAAAATATGGACAGAGTAGGGAGATGGGAATATGAGGAAGGAGGAGAGAATTTGAAAAGGATATTGAAAATATACAAACACATGCATACAGACAGACAGACAAACAAACAAACAAACTTACTGTCTTCTCCTGGACATGGTAGGCCTGGCCGTACGGGTACCGATGGAAAAACTGTAGCAAGAGAAAATAAGAAAAAGAGATACAAAATGGTTAGAACAAAAAGGCCAAATTACAAAGTCAGCTTTAAGTTTCATTCAGCTATATGAGAACATGAATATTGGACATAATGTGTTTGGCATTGAAGGAAAAGGATAATTAATCTGTCATGAACAAAAAGCGAATGTGAAGTCTCCCACTTTCGGTGCTAAAAAAAGATATCCTATTGTTTGAATAAAAAGCAGATGTTGGCATTCCCTTGAGAAAAAGGAAATGTATCCTCTATAAATAGATTATAAATTGAGTTCATTATACTTTTCGATATAAAGACAACACACTGAAGGTTATAAAAACCTAATATTGAAATGAGAAATATATACAAAATCAACAGAGAACAATGGAAGAGATATATAAAAACAGCTCAAACCATTATCATGGGATAATTACATGTAAATAACATAATTATAGTTAAGACTTAAAGGGATCTAGTAACTTTGTTGAGATGTGCAAAAACTGATGAATGGTTGATGCAATGTATACTGCTGTTATCTCATATGTCCTCAGGGTATTGTGTGAAAATTTCAGGTCAAATGGACAATGTATGGCCAAGTAATGAGCGAAAATGCAAAGTGATATTGGGTGATATTCACCAACTCACTGCATTCACTTTGTACAGGGATGAAAATCTCGCCCGGAGATTTTCTTATCTAAATACTTCAATCATACATATCTTTGTAATGAAAGGGAAATTTGAAAAACCGAAAGCTGTCCCATGATTTTATTGTTAATACGAATACAACAAGGTATAAAGGAACCGCTAGAATTACAATTTTATTTTGAGGATTTGGACAATGTTACTAAGTCCCTTTAAACAATGAAGGGGAAAAAACCATCTCTAAAATGAACCATAATTTGGTTTAGAACACAATTTAATGCAATAAGGAAGTAGAAATAAACGGGAAAATAAATATATACAATGTATATTAAGAAATGAACTAAAAGGAGAAATGAGCTACGGCCAATCACAAAATGAACACTGTCTTTAATTTGTTTAAAGGACGCAGATAGCTGAAATTAAAAGGAAATTAGAGAAAATGTTGATTCAATGGGGGAAAATAAAGATAAATTAGTTTACTCTAGTCTAAAGACTATTGTAATGAGTATAGGACCTATTAGATCACAGCATTGGCTACATTTGATGTGGCTGGATGAGACTGCGAAGCAATTTGCTAAATTATGCAACAACGACGTGCGATATTCTTTCTCAACAAGACCAAATTTATCTGGTATTCTTGTTATTAAAAGACCGCAAAAGGTGTCAAATTACATGAATCACGAAGACGACAAAATGGGGAAAAGAGGGCTATTAAAGCAACCATGCGTAACTTCTAATTAATAATGCAGAAATACTAGCACCAATCACACACCCCCTAGCAGAATATTTCATAGCGAGGGTACAGTGATGGAATATACTGCCATCATGAAGACATTTATTTTAAAGGAGAATTTTCAGATTAGTTCTTTAGTAGTTAAATATATAACAACTACAACAACAAAACTCCCATTAGACTATTTTTATATTAACCATGAAGGAACTGATGAAGTTTAATTCATCACAGTAATAGAACATAATTCCTATTTAATACAGTTTTCAAAGGAATACTGTTGCGTGTCATTTACATAAATGAAGGAAAAAAATGATGAAAGTTTAATTCATCATGGTAATGGAACACAATTCCTATTCTTCGAAAGTAAGTTATAATTTTTTAATAAAGAAAAGGAAAATGGGCACTTCAAAATCTGTCAGTGATGTATAAACTGATAGATCACGTGGGCGAAGTGATATATAAGTGAAAATCTCATAAATCCCTGATGAGTCTTCCGCTTAGATTTGGCAAAGAAAGTAAGCTTCACGAGTTTCGTATCATTTTCGCCTCCGCAGACTCCTCTTCGTACTCTTCCTCCTCCTCGCATCTCCACGAAAATAATCCACAGACAGTTTAAAATACAGGAACTCCACTTTTAGACTCCCCACACTGTACTACTTAAAGTATTTTGTAATGTATTTGGAGCTCAATTATCTCTAAATATACAGCAATTGTGGGTTGGAAGTCTTTCAAAAAGTTTGACAAACGCCAATTTCAATTTATTACTGCTTTTTTAAAAGCATAATATGATTTATTCATAATAAATGATTGCTCTATTTGCTAAGATACAAATAGCAGAGCAAGGCCTGCTTTCTTTTTAAACCCCTCCTACTCCTAAGTGATATATATTTGTTATTCTGTTGTTTATTTGTCGCTTTTAAGTTCATGAAAATGACATCTTACTTTTCAATAGCTTTATCCATTTGCAGAAATATAATAGCATTAAAAAAAAAACTTATAACATTTTCCCCTGGAGATTAATAGTCGTTTCCATAAACTTTAACTCGTGTCTAACTGGTTCCAACTGCCATTGCCCACTGGAACCTGGTGGGTCTTGCATTAAATACACAGGAATTCCAAACTCTAATAGAGAATGGATTAAAGGGGTAGTTTAGTTTTGGTAGAGAGGGCGCTGCACATCACAATTTTTTTGTGAGGTAATGAAAAACTGAGTGTCGAATTTTATAGAACATGCAATTTTAATGGCAGAATAAACTTTATTTGGCCAAAATCGACCCAGAAACGGCTGAAATATCAATAAATATATCTGATCTTATAATTATTTGGGGCCCAAATAATTAGATGATTTTTTCAACAACAAAAAAAATGCTTGCACTTTTTCAAAAATTTTCAAAAACGTTTTTTAAATAGTTGTTGATGATCTCTCTATTTAATAATTATTTCAATAAAACATCACATGCATAATTCTGTAGGGAAAATTGTAGAAACCAATGCCTCTTAAGAAAGCGCCCTCTTGTGTTTTAATGGCTCTTTTTGAATGATAACGGGCTTTTTACTAAGCCGTTTGTAATTTTGTATACCTTTCGAGCATGGTGGAGTTATACCTATTAGTTTATGTTACTGTCCAGGTTTGGTTACTAAAGTTCAGCCTTACTAAAACTGTACTACCCCTTTAAAGTGGTCCCAAGTAAACATACCACAACATACATCAATCAAAGGCAATGTAAATCTAATTGATGCTGCTTGTATAGACACAATGCTTGTCGCTCTGATAACGAATGTGAATTCTTAATCGCTCGTGTCATTACTGCTTCTATGTCCTTTGCGGCTGTCACTATGTATACACTTCAAAAAGCAAGGCAATAATATCATAGTCTACTGAAATACCTAAACCGATTGCCTATGGGGAACCTGGAGGACCCCGTGTTACCTCTATGGGGATCAAAAAAATCTAGTAGGGAACGGGTTAATTATAATACCAATCAAATAAATCAAACAAACGAAACAAATGTTTTCACATCCATTCTTATCTCTTAGAACGGAGAAAAGTTTTATAACATGTTTCAACATATGTTTGTAAGTTGCAACAGCATATGATGTACATGTGTAGGGTTTCTTATGTTCGTGTTCTGTGTCCCAAACGTAATTCAAAGTATGTCTCTTGGAACCTAGAGAAGTTAAAGCACTTTGGTATCAGGTAATAAAATACACACTACATACACCACATACATCTCTGCACTCTGGGCAAAATGTGCGATCCTTCGTTCCCTATTCAAGTCGCTGATGACATTCAAAGAATGCATCTCCTCGTACTTGTAGTAAAATCGCATTGGTAATGTATGAAGCTACAAAATGCACACATATATATACCAAATACATTGGAGCCTACATCTCTGTACTCTGAACATAAATTAGCACAATCTAATGTTCCCTTTTCGTGTCCCTATCTGAATTCTGAGAATGTATCTTCCCGTAGGGGGAAAAAAACATTCAAAAAGCATGTATGTGCTAATGTGCGAAGTTATAATGTGGTCCAATGTTCCTTAGCAGAGTCCCTAACAAAGTTAGAAGAATGTATCCCCACGCCCCCCCCCCCCCCTAAACAAAAAAAAAGCGAAAAAAAGAAAAGAGAGTCAAGTATGTGCTTCTGTGAAATGAAATGTTCACGTATATCTGGACTCTGAACATTATACACAAACTAATACGAAATTTAAAGGGGGAAAAGTCTCGTACATGCTTTATAGGTGTGAAGCTTCACGATGTACATTCACTTTGCGTGATACGTACTTGTATAGTTGTAATACTATCTAATGTTCTGAATGTTTTGAGTGGCTAACAAAATTTAAAGAATGTATCGTCCCTAAGACCCTGACCCAGTTACACTTATTAGATTAACGCATCAAAAGGAGTAGGGGCGGCCTTCATACAAGCACGCTATGCGAGTAACGTGATATATATTTCTTATACTGTATAATACCAAGGTTACCGAAGAGCGATCCGTCATATTATACCAAACAGCAAGTAACTTGGTACATGTTATTATACAGAACAGCCAGAAAGATACCTTACGCAAGCAATGTAACAAAATAACAAACAACCAGAAAAATGCATGATCTTATCTCGACGAAGCACTCCCGCTGCATCCCCTCCCCCAAAACTCCCCCCCCCCCAAATGGCGCTGGTGTGCCCCTTAACCCTGTATTAAAGGTTTTGCACTTTAAACAAACAAACAACTCAAAAGATATTCTTTGCAGTTCATATATGCAAGGAGTCTATCCACTTGCATGATTGCTTTAATTATAATTGTTATAGATCCCCCTGTCATGAAAGAGCCAATAACCTCAATATCACAAACCTTAGAAGGCTAATAATAGAGTTACCCCGTTTTGAAAAACGAGACGGTTATTAAACTCACGCTTGACCAACCGTAGTAGGTACTCCTGGAGCAGGGCGCTTGACCGCCGGATGTCCATTCGCCTAGCGCTGGCTGGCATCACTGCGAGTAGCGTCTCCGCCCCCCTCCTCTCTCTATAGTACCGCTGCATCCCGGATGGTCACAACTCAAGCCAGTATGTACATGTACCATCTGGTAGTGGTAATATCTATCTATTTATGCCACCACTCTGTCCGTATAGCACTGCATTAATTACTCTTTGTACTGTATTAGAACAACGGCTGTAACGTCTCTACGGAACAGCGTTAAAGCGAGAGACTGTCACCAGGGCATAGAGTGATGCATTAATGATCCTTGCCGAATTAAACAGACTTCTGTATAACTTTCTACAGGGGTCGAGTGGCAGTCTCTAACACAAGAAAGGAAAGCGCTGCATTTATTTATTCCTTGCTGCATAAAACCAACTGCGGTAATGTTTCTAACGCAATGTCATGGTACCTGTCTCTAGATATCACATTAACACACAGTGCTCGATAAATCCATCCCACACTGCAGCAAACAGCTGTAAATTGCATATATAAAGAGTTAGAACAGCAACCTTCTACTTCAACGTTTGGTTTAGTACTACGTCTGGTGACATGGAAATCTACAGCATCGACAAGGAGCTATCACATCTGCAAGATCTATCGGCACGCTGAAAATATACAGGTAGCGCTGTATCGAGCAGTCACTCACGATTGTGTTAACATCTGTAACACGTACTGTCACCATACAGCGATAGTAGTAACGTCTGAAACACGTACAGCCACCAAACACATTCAGTGCGACATCGATAGATAGATTTGCAGTCTTCCGACGTTTAAAATGAGTCCCCTTGCACAATACCGCAGCTCAATTAGATTTGTAGTCCTCTACTGTTTTAAATGTTCGGAATGTTGATTATTTATCCTTCACAACTTATATACAATGAACATCAACGCATTAGGACTTGATGACTGAGTACTGCCTGTTAACATTACAAACATACTTCATGCGCAATGCTGCATTGGAAAGTTCTGCAATCAACAACTGCTAACATCTGCAAACCACACACTTGGCCCCGTGCACAATCTAATAAAGAGTGGCAAATCCACGACTTGCTATATCGGTGAATTATACTGGCAACCTCACGTTGAAACTGTTTCACCTTCAACTGTAACGTCTACTCGTAACAAGCATACCAGTGGAAGTCGGCGTAATTGAAATAACACAGTGCTATTTACAATTGCATGTTGTTTGTCCGACAATGATGATGATGACGACGAGTCATAATAAATGCAAACAAGATTGGGTTAGTTATTTATTCCGCTGGATGTGGTTTTGTGTTATGTTTGTTTTTTTTAATAGAGAAATCAGAAAACAGATGAAGGTCAAATCTGAAACCAAATATGAGCAAATATTGATGGTATGAATTAACCAAAATCACTAAACCAGAACTTTTTCCCTCAATCTATCCCTTTTTTGTATTACTATGAATATGGAATGTATGCAATTAAAGTCTGTGCAGAGCCCAAGACACCACTGATCTTCCAACCAGCGGATTTTAAACGACTATGCCAGGAATTTGGGGGCTGCGCTGAACTTGAAAACAGCCAAGGCATGCCACGAGCAAGCCAGGTCAGCATGCACACGTGCACGTGAACTACTCCGAGCCTAAAAACAGCTCTGTGTACTGTATGAAACAGCATGCACACACGTTCTTGAACTTCTCCGAACCTAGAAACAGCAGTATATTGTACAGAAAGGCATGAAACAGCATGCACACACGTACGTGAACTTAACCCGGACAAACAAATCCACACAAGTAAACCTTCAAAACTCTAAGGCAGTTCAGTTTTTAACAAAATCTATTAAACACAATTTGAACACAGTTTAACAGTCTACCAACAGTCCTACAAAGGTTGAACCATATCCCAAACATACCACAAGCCCATAACAACCAAGACCGACGATTCGAGCGAGAGAGTTCTAGATGGACCAAGTGAGTGCAGTTATTCAAATTGTTCAACACATTAACGTGAACTTTAAACCCCGTCTATTAAACAGCAAAGCGTGCCACAATCCAACTTCAACGAGCCACATACACACGCAGCAAGCTTCAAGATCGAGACTTCGAGAGAGAGAGAGACGAAGGAGAGAGAGAGAAGAAAATGAGAGCCGAGTTATAATATTAAACTTGACTGACAGACGAGACAAATGTCAGCGCTTCGTTGATTGGGACTTTTCAGCGCGTGACACCGTGCGACGCGGAACAAGTGATACTTACATGTAGATCTGCAAGGGCAAAACGAACCAAGGGCCCCCGAAACAAGAAACAAATAGTTTTGAAGCAGCCAAGGAATATTCAGCTGTTAATAGAATCTTTCGCTAATAAAAGGACTAATGAACATAGAGCGAAGCAGCCAAGAAATATTCAGCTGTTAATAGAATTTCAGCTAATAAAAGGACTGATGAACATATAGGGAAGCAGCGAAGAAATATTCAGCCGCTAATAGAATCTTTAGCAAATGAAAAGACGAATGAACTTTGACAAATCACTAAGCAGTGTTTTGAATCTCTGATTAATGTTTAGCTATGACAATCTACAAGTTATTTGATCTGCTGTTGAGGGAAGGCACAGGGTGAAAGCACTTTTAAGAAGTTACAAGTACAGGTTATACAAAATGTGACCAAAAATCAACAGAAATGAAACAAGCTCTGATGCCCAAGAAAATTACCCTAACCTAACCAAATATAATTATGTTCTAATTTTGTTTTTGCGAGACTGGATGACAAAATTGACATCAAATCTTGAACACCCATCTTGAATATCCCTAAAATAAAAGCATGAGTACACAATGACATGAAATCCAAAGGAAGGAACATTTCTATTTTTAGCCATAAAAGCATTAATTTCTACTACTCTTGTAAAATTTGACTCACGGCCGATATTATTCAGTCACGATTAAGCTGGCGAGATTTAACATACAATACTTGAAAGTTAATGCCATCTTGCAAGGAGACGTTGCAACCTACTGAACAAGAATTAGAAATAGGAACTTTCTCATTTCGTGTTTAAATATGACAACGGTGGTTGACAAAAAAAAAAAAAAAAAAACTGACATCAATTACGAGTCCATCCTGATCTCAAAATAAAGTCATGCGACTGTGATCATGACCCGAGGTTGGGAGGAAGGAACCATTCTATTCATAGCGCACCACCGGCTAGCGGGGCTGTAAAGTCACTCTCTCTCATTTCCTCGTGCACAATCGGACCGCAGTTGGCGCAGGTTGACGAAAAAAATAATCGGTATTAACAAGGTTAGCGATTATTAACCCATTGTATTATACACTCTATCTGTATTTATAAAGCAAATTGCAAAAAAAAATCTACATGTAGAAGGGAACACATTGTCATTAACCTATTCAGGGCTGTTTGACTTTAGTATACACTGTACCGCGTGCACTTCTCTTGTTGTAAGGCGCACAGGTTCAGGCCTTAGACCTCGTTTTAAAATGCTGTCATATCCTCGTGTAAATTTAACTGCAGTTGCTGGGGATGGGAAGGAACCGTTGACTGGGAAACTGATTTACTTGCTATTTTCTGTAGACAGGTGCAGCAGTGGCAAAGCAGGGTTCAGACCAATACAGGAATGTATTAACCCCCCCCCCCCCCCCCCAAGGAAAGAATTAATTTGTTATTTTAGGGGGCTACTTTTTCAATCTGATGGATATCACAAAATATTTCCCATAATACCCTATGGTAATTTAAGGGCTACCTACTGATTTCAGGGGGCTATTTTGAAAATTAGGGGGCAAAGTCGCCCTCAGCCCCCGAATATTTCCTACCCTGACCCCCCTCCCCCCACCACCACCCTTTGTACCCTAGCTTCCTCATGGTCAGGTGCAGACACAAGACCGGGACAAGTGACAATGTCATATCCCCATGAAATGTTTTCATCGCGGTTGGGAGGGAAGACAATATCCCATTTACGAGGAAACGGATTAATTTAGTGCTATTTCACTCATCATAAAAGTCACAGGCAGCCGACCCAGTATTTTAAATAGACACACTCATATCCTCGCGCGTTAAGATTTATACCGCAGTTGCCGTTACCGGGACGGCGAAAAAACATTTACAAGGAAAGTTCTGATTAATTTGGTGCCATCAAAGTTTGTCATAAAAGTGAGGCGTGGAATAGGGGGCTTAGGTCGACCGCGAACCATTATGATACAAATTTGACAAAGGTCAAACAGTTGTGCTGGACAACTTTGATAAAAAGTTGTTAAAGCTTTCAACTTGACAAACCCAGTTATCATATGTACAGTGTATGAATGACAAAATCATCGTTATTAGGTTTTTAGATATATTATTTTACAATTTGACTTGCTTTGTCAAGAAAAGGATGCCATTACCATTTTTTTTTTTTTCATTAAGTGAAAATAAATATTGAGATAAAAAGACTAAAACGTAAAAGTGATAGGTAATTTTCATTTTCAAAGCAGTCAATATATTGAGAAATATTGAAGCCTCGCATGTTAAGGTGATTTTCATATTACAAATAGAAAAATCATGTTAAGAAATAGGCACAAACCTATTAAATGTGATTTCGTGTTCATATAATTTAAAAAGAGCAAATATACTGAGAAATAGGCTCAAATGTAAAAGTGACTTTTAATTTCAATTTTACGTTGACGAAAGAGAGAAAGATGAATAGGAATTTGCTGATCAATTCTGTCCACGTGAGATCGTAGATAGGATCGGATGTACTGACAAATGCCCCGGAGAAATAAGTAAATTGGGGCATGGAAAATTGATATGCATACATTGGCATATGACGTACATGTATGTTGGATTGTGGGTAACCCTAACAGGTGATCGGAAGTAAGGGGAGAAAAAATGCTGGTAGAATTGTAAACAAAATTTGAAAAGGAAACAAAAATGTAATGTCTCCTATTATTTCACATGATGGTACCTGTATGATTATGCATGGTTAGGTTACCCTCTCCTTTACTAGCTACTACAAATGGCTAATTAGCTTTTTACAGTTAAGGTATAGCGTGTCATTCAGGAAATCCTTCTGCATGTCCGCAGTCATATTTCATGTGTTTTTCCAATTAACCTATGGCCTACAAGAACCAGGTATTAACCTAGCTATTACAAATGGCTAATTAGCTTTTTACTTTTTACAGTTAAAGGTATAGGGTGTCGTTCAGGAAATTCTTCTGCATGTCCGCAGTCATATTTCATTTGTTTTTCCAATTAAACCTATTGCCTACAAAAACCGGGTGCGCCCTGTATTAACTCTATGGGGATTGCAAAATCTATCGGGGGAACCGTTTTTTCTTCCTTTCTAGCTAAATGGCTGGTTATCTTTTATAGGGTGTCATTCTGACAATCCTTCTACATGTCTGCAGTCATATTTTCTAACAATTGGCTAGCCAAGCCAGCAAGTGATTGAAAAGTAGCTCCCATAATGATTTTATTTTGTTTCCCCTGGATAAAAGGCTACAACCATGTATGTGTCAAACAAGCCCTCGCTATCTTTATCTTTTTCTCTTTCCAAAAGTGCCTCAGCTACATCAAATGAAAATAAAGCCGTGGATTGGCTTTCCCCCCTTGCCATCTCTCCCCCAGGACGAATGAAATATTAATAAATGTCGACACGGAATATCTGTACATTAACATCCATCTATCAACCACGCATGCTTCGTGTACTAAGCCTAACCCCCAGGCACAGGAAAGCTGGGGACGAAATTGGAAAAGTGGGGAACATTATATATCTATGGCTTATTTACGCTAGCTTAGAGCTGTCTGCAGCTAGCATATATAAGATCTAATGGATATAAGATCCTCGCTTTAGAAGCATATTCTTGACCACGTTTAAACCAAAAAATTAAAACAACTTTTTCAAATAAATAAGAACAAATTAATGGAGAAATGTATTACTCTCTCACAATTTTATTTCAATTTAAATCTTTAAAAGCCCTCTCAAGATATGATGAGTTGATATTATAGGTTCAAATGTTGACAGACAGCTAAGAGGGCCAAGGCAATATAATTTAAAATTAGATACATTTATACTGTGTTAACTATATACTTTTGTACAATGTATTCTATTTTTACCAGATTTTTCCTTTCTCTCGCCCTATTATTCATATCTGCATTTTTGTTAAAGTTCTCATGTCTCTTCTCTCTAATCCAATCTTTAAAAGGGCCCTTGCCTAATTTAAATCTTAATTATATCCTTAATATTATATCGTTGTTTTTGTTTTTTTAATATGAGTCTCTCCCTCTCTTTCTCTCTCTTCTCTATAATTCATTGTTTCTCATAATGTAATCTAATCTTTAAAGGGCCCTGGCCTCTTTTAAATCTTTCCCCCTAGTCATACCCTGTTGTTTTTCTTATTTTTTGTTATTGAATAAATCTCTCTCCCTCTCTCTTCTCTTTATTTCATTGTCTCACATATTGTAATCTCATCGTGTAGGGAGGGCCCTGGTTTTGGGTGTTCGCCCTTTTCCTTCCTTCCTTCCGTCCATCCTTCCTTCGTTCATTCTCCCATACCTTCCCCCCATCCCAGGCACTTGGTTTTCCTGTCAAACCAACCGCTCCCATAAATAGTCTACACTGCCCAGACCTCTCTGTTAATATCCATATGTTCTTATACTAGTCTCTACATAAGGATTTTTGTGACTTTTCTACAATAAAGTTTTTTAAATGAATGCAATATGATCATAATAGTCTACACTGTCCAGACCTTTAGTTCTTTAGTTTCAAATCCTGATACAAATATTAGTCGCTAATAGAATTTGTGCATTGTTTTTTGCAATAAAGATTTTAGCTAATTTAAAATTTCAATAAATGATAAATGGATACTTGGAAGGATATTCACATCTAAATAAGATAGCGAAGGAAAAAAATGAGAAATTTGACGTGCTAGAACTCAAACTGAAAATACCCTTTTTATATTCTCTGCCACATACTCTGTAAATAACCGAGCTCAACACTAGGATACTATAAATTCTCTTTCAAAACGTAGGAGTAAGGACAGGTGTTCTTCATCCTGCGCAATCGACCCAGAAGCATGATCATTGAATGTGAGCATTTTAACATCTTTAAAGCTCTAAATAATGCTTGATTACCTTGTTTCACCTTCAATATTTAATTCTTTCCACAATGAACCAACTGGAACAGCCAAGATCATGAACAAACGTTTTTAATGTTGCATGATTTCCAAGATCACATCGGGCTAATCCGTTTTTTTTGGTCATATTGGCCTTCTATTTCTGCTCTTTGCATGAACGAGACACCCGTAGAAGAATTCAAGCCCAGTTTTTTTTTGTATCTCCTATTCTCCAAAGGAACAATGTTACAAACATTTCTATTTCGGAGTGCAGCATGAAGTGCAGACTTTAAGTGGAATGCTCTTTGGAGATGTACACAGCACATGCAAGCTGCGCAAATCAATATCTCATTCCTCTTTTTCCTCTTGTGGAACTACAACTTAGTAACAACATGTCTGCACAATGCCAAAGTGTGCACTGGAAATATGAGACGGCTTTTAGTTTGAATAATGTAAGAGAGTTATGAAGACAAAATTACTTACAGAATCAGCGAGTCTCTCCTTGTCTCCTTTCACCAGAGATAAGCTAAGAATGGTTGCGAGTGGCGTATCAAATTGGAGATATGAATAGCTCCTATGACTTGAGACAAATACAGCACATGTTGCAAGATGCGCATTTGGTATAAATAGGGCATCGCTTTAATAGTGTGGCAGCTACAAAGACAATGTTACTTACAGAATCAGTGAGCCTCTCCTTATCTCCTCCGTTCGTCGAAGATGAGCTAAGAACGATGATGGCGTATGGAAGTGGAGATCTATATGAATAGCTCCTTCGATACAGCTCATGCTACATGCAGATGCGCACTGGGAATAGGAAATGGCTGTAGCAGCTTTATCATGAGAATGTTATACGAGCAGTGGCTGCATGGGAAACACCTTACGTCTCCTATTATAACCAGCCCCTTACTCTCCCCCTCTCTCTACCTCACTCTCTCTCGCCTTCTACCTCGTTAGATCTTTCTTGAAAAGATATAAGCTTGAATATCATTCAACGCATGCTAACATACATCTCCTCATTTTCTCCATCCAACTCTCTCCCCCTCTCTCTTTCCTGCCTCATTTTCTTCCTCCTCCTTCTTTCTCTCTCCCTCTCTCTCTTGAAATACATACACACAAAAAGAACAACACACATACATCCATCCCCACTCTCTTCAAACCTTACTCTATTACCGTCTCTTTCTCATCTTTGACTACACACACACACACACATTCAAAAGGGCACACAAACACATGCTCCCTCTCTCCATCTCTTACGTCCTCTCCCCATCTCTAATTCCCTCCCTCCTCCTTTGAGTATTATGATAACCCGACAACGCAATGTCGCACAATAGCCAATCTTTAAATGCTGCAAGCTATATGTCACATATGAGAGAAAAGGGGCTATAGGCTCCGCCTAGTCTGAGCAACAGACTCCCTGGAACATTGAAATGTACCACGAATACAATAAACAGCTTTATTTTAACACGATTAGGATCGAGCCCGAGATATTTTGGCCCGGGGTCTACAGAAAATGTGTGTACAAATAACAAATGAATCATCTTCAAATCAAAATAGTATTCCATCATCTCCTTGCAGATTCAATAATGCCACCAGATAAATTGTTAATGTTTCAAGAAATATTAAAAAATCCATGACTGAAAACTGAAGAAATTTATGTGAAACTATACTTACATCCCTTCTCAACTCATTCAGAATCGCTGAAAAATACCATCAAGTTATAATGTCACAAGCTAACGTGATATTAAAACAAACTGAAGAAAACCAAAGAATATCAAGAGATTAGCCCCTTCCAATATAACATAGCCTCTTGCATGGGCAAATTTTGCGGCATCTCATCAACAAAGTGCATCTAATAAACACGGCTCACGCTTGGCTGCCCCCCTCCCCCAACGGTTCAGCTGGCCAGCGATATATTTGGATGCGGTCCGGGTCCGCTTGATTGGACGTTATTTTCATACGCGATGCGGCTGACTGGGTGATATATTCCCTTATATATTATGCTGTTTGCTTGATTGGTTGTCACGCCGTAGATATATGGGATTTATGATTGCAATTTCTCCCTTCCCGACTTTTCCTCAGTCCCAGCTATGATAAATAAAAGGGTTGGTTTTTCTCTAGGGAGTAGACATCGATAATTCCGTATTCATAACTTGACAGTCATGCAGGGGGGATGGGGGGATCGTAATACTCTATTGGGGAGTTAAGGGTGGGGAAAGTAATTAAGAATTCGCCCTCGGATGACTCTAGATAATTATCTCTATCAATAGTCAATGAAATTACTCCCAAAGTTTCCAAATAAATACAAATTCTGATTGTACATGCTTGATGCAGTGTCAGAAAATATTAATTTTTATAGAAGTGCAAAATGCACGCCACAAATTTAGAGGCGTAGAGCCAAAAATCAAATTGAATTGCCTAAATTCAACATGAACATTGTGTATTAAAGTGCACTTGAATTTTTAAAAGAAGGCCTAATTGTATGCATTATGTTAAGTTAAGATTTGATATTATCAAACATTTTTCTTATTATTTTCTTTATACTTCTGATATATGTGGTACCGTTTAAAAAACATGGCAGCCTCCAGTGGTCAATGTCCATTTCCCAAGAGGAAATACACAACTAGAAGTACTAACCAGCATTTAGTTCCCCTTTAAATTGACAAAAACAGGAAAGAATTTATAATGCAATATACCACTTCAAGTATAGACAGCACAGTCATCAATATGGAAAGGGTGGAGTACGTATATAAACCCAATGGTGCAACTATTACTATAAATTACAAAAGATCTTAAATTTGACAAAAAACATATATTGCCTAAGTTCTCAATGAAACTCTTTACAAATGTCTGTGTATACAGACAAGACAGCACACTCATCATTATGAAATGGGTGGGGTAGGTACATGTATATATACCAACCCAATAATGGAAACAATAAACCCTAACAGATGGTTCTATATATGTGCCTTCACCCATGCATGTCTCCTTTGGTACGTGGCACTTGCGCCAACAGACACTATAAAGGGAAAAATAAATTCATAATTTCATTTTCTCGGGCTACATTGCTAGTCTGTCTGCAAGTGCTCTGAAGAAAAAAAAATAGTGCTCTGAAATTTTGTTTTGCATCAAAATCTATGGGAATTTTAATACAGAGGCTCTTTTTTATTCAAGGGAAAAAAAATTGCAAAGGACTTTTTGTATTCTCGTTACATTCATTCCAAGCCCTACATGTTTTCTATTAAGTTTCAAACAGATTTTATAGCTCAACAAGCTGTATTAAGTGCAAATAATAAAAGAAACAATAAGAAGTAGAGCAGAACTGTGCATGGCCATATTTTAACTCGGGGGCACATAACAGAAAATATGTGGGACACGATACGACTGTGGCCGTATTTTACAAGGAGCCAAAGGCATTACACTGGACGCATACTAATGGGAACTCTAGGTGTGTATATGCCTGCCTGTACGAATTTATCCATCGTGGATCCCGAGGGGTGCTTGTAATGAAAGTGCAATGCCCTTTACATTAACCCTTTATAGGTAGCTATATTCAAATGTGGAAGAATAATGTCCAGCAAATGGGAGTTTTTAGGTTTGGTATAATAAACTTATATCTTTATGTGAAACCTTTTAATTAATTCAAGGCTATTTGATATTGGTATAACACCTAATCTTCATAGACGACAGCTACAGTGTTTTCGGGTCCAGTCATATAAAGGTTAATATCAACTAGGCATTAATGTTCAAATTTGGGCAATTTTCTTTCGTTCTAGCTTTTCCCGAATTTGAAAAATACTGGCCCATATCAACATTCTCTTGGCAATAGACAATTTGGCGATACAGTCAGAAACGAGTATCCAACATTTGAAAATGTGAAATCTATGATCAAAATACTTTGAGTAATTCTCTTCACACCATCAGATTTCAAAAGCATCTAGTAACTAGTTGCCTCATTTCCACGTTTGGAACATTTCTGCTGTTTCTCAGAATTTCATTTTTTTCAATAAATGTAGGTTAAAAAACCAATCACTGGTGCAAATTTCCCCGTGCAAATTTACCGAGCTTTTGTTGCCGATAAAAGTGGGTTATTATCATTGACATTGGTAACAAAAAAACCCTCAAATAACAGGAATACCGCCCACGTTTGGGTTTGGTTTTATAACCGTGACCGTTCCAAAGAAACGAATCAATAGTTTCCTGTTTTTTCCACCGTTTGGCAATCATGAAATCGGCATGACCTTGCAAAGATGTGAAAGACATTTTTTGTTCATTCATAAAAGGAAAACCCACATTTGTCCATTGTGCTAGCAGATTGGTTAGACATATCTTACATACCCGCCTAAATAGCAATAATACATGGTATACATAATAAACTATGGGTAAATTTTGTAGTTTCCTTTTCATACTTTAGCAATAACTTTAGCAGTATGCACTTTAATAACCAATTTATGACTGCTCCCTAAAATACTATGGCTGGAATCTATGGAAAAATTATATGTTTTAAATTACCAAAATCAAATAACCTTCAATAGGCTAACTAGGAATAGCTCAAAGGTATTATTACTGCTCTATGGATGTTAGGTATTCAATACGATGCAGTATTGTGCATACAGGTATTTGCATGATTGGCAGAGTAGGAGTTAATATGACTGTACCTTTGGCTCATAGCTTATTGTTTATATCTTCACAACGTTTCTGCCAAAGTCGTGTCAAGTACGTCGCACATGTGTGTGCATTTTTTATTACACAAGAGGGCCCCATGTGATGTGGCGCTGAAATATTTGAGTCCTTGGCAAATGTCATAGTATTAAAGTGTAATATTCATACATATGTGTGTGTGTGTGTGTGTGTATATGGTGTCTGTTTAATAGGATGGCCATGCAAATTGGCACAAGAGCTTTGGTGATATGGTGCCTTCAAAATGCCAAATGAAGAAGAAGAAAATAAATTGCATTTTATGAAGTTTCTGCTAGGATAGAAAGCTCAGGTCAGGATGTTGCAGCCATTAAAAAAAAATAGTAGATATAAGATAAGAAAAATTAAGAAGAAAACTAAAATATAACTTGAAATAAGTTGGCAGAAGGAAGATGAATCAAGTGAGAGAAAATAATTAGATAATAGAGATTAAAAAAAGACAAATAGGCAAAGAAGCTACTTTGATGCATGAAAAGAAAGAAGTTCTGATTTAAGGATGGATTTATTTAGAGAATTCCACGTCCTTAGTCCCTTACCATGTATATTGATGTTGGAATCCTTGTTCTGTTCGTACAGTCTTATCGCCTCCTCCAGCTCCTCCTGGGATGAGATCGTGCATGGATCACCTTGGTTGGGAAGAGAAGGAAAACAAAATGCAAAAAGGGCAACCGATTAATTCAAATTTGGGGCAAAAATAATTGCTTTTATTAAAGGTAACAATATTTTATTTGTGATGGTTTCAAAGAAAATAGGTGGTCACTATACACAGGTTTTTACTGTACTACAAGAGAAGTTGTGTATACATAGCAAAGAGAATATAGGCTGGTATATTATGAACACTCGCTCACCAAACAGCCATTGTTCTATTTTTGTTTAACTACAGCGTTCATTGCATGTTACAAAAACAATTCAACAATTCACCTTCAACCCACCTTATTATTCTAAAGTTAATTTGTACCAAAAAAAATTTAAAATGTTTATCTTGTCCACGTTGGCAAATTCTGGATGCAACCAGATAACCACGCTAAAAACAAAAATTGCACAACACTCCCCGTGTTCACACACAACATTTTCAGCCCTTAATCATGACTAAAGAATCAGCAGCTGACTATAGAATCAGCTTCTCATTAAAAATTTGTGTGTCTGAACGCTTACTAACGAAACGACGTATCGTTAGTGATGACTAACGAAACGCAGGTTTTATCGTCGTTTCGTACGAGAGCTGACTATAGAATCACGCTCATTTCGTGTGTGAACAAGGATTTCTCGCTTAATCATGGTTCGCTATACGACTCGTAACTAACTGGGCGTGGCTTAACGTGAACGTTCGCGCACACAGGGCCCTAGGGGGGCCCTAGAGAGACCTGGTGTTCGATGCACCTGGAAGCCCCCTGGAAGCCAGTTGTTGTGGAATTACGGCTTGGTGTGTGTGAACGTTTGGTTTAATCATGATTCTTTAGTCATGATTAAGGGATGAAAATGTTTGTGTGTGAACACGCTGACTGATGTGTGCATGTTGCATACACACAAGGTGTGTTTCAATCACTAAATTGGTGGGAGTTATTATCCAAACAAGTTTGGGCAAAGTTCGCTCCAATCAAATTTGCACTTTGTATTACATTGTAATCAGATGACCTGCATTTATACCAAAAAAAGATAATGATAAAGAAGCAAGGTTCCCACACGTAGTGGTGATATCGCTGCATTTTTTTTCAAACTATATAGCCCTGCCGAAAAAGGACCATTATAGAGTGACACATTGTTCAATATACCTGAGGGGGAGGATAGTATAACATGTGACACTGATTTCTAGTCAAAGTTAACACAATATTGACCATGAAAAATGCACATCTGATCTGTATCCACCCACTTTAATCAAATGCAATGAGGCAAGAAAAAAAAAGACACACCTATAGTTAAACAAGTAAAAAAATGCTTGGAATAATTTGTTTCCTTTGTGGCCATATTGGTATTGGGCTAGTAAATCAAAGACTGTAAATTAAAGACTTAAAATTAAAGTCTTGCAGGGCTCTTTTGGATGGCATTTCTCTGGATGAATGAAGAAAATCCAAGCCCCTACATTTTGTTTTTCTTTTTTGGGAGTTCCACCAACTATACCAAAATATTGCACAATAATGAAAACTAGTGCATGGAGGCAAGGTCAAAATAGATATTTCTGAGGCTACTCAGAAATTTGCTTCACGTTGAACTCGTTAAGAAAAAATCTCTGGGCTTCTTTTATATTTCAAGACTCTTCTTTTTTTTTATTGCGTGTTGAATTTCACAGGATAAGATAAGCCGTGGCCCCTGCACATTTCCTTTCCCACTGGAATCCATTATGCTTCCACATACGTACCGTGGAATAATGAGAATTGGCGCATGCAAGGCACATGAGGGGGAGGGGGATATATTTGGCGTCATTCGCTGGGAATAAGTTGCTTCCGTTCAATCTGATTAACTTGCAATTCATCAAAAGGTCAGCGAGGATTAGCGCGCAGAATCTCCCCAGACAAATTCGAGAAGATTGGGATGAATCAACGGGGGAGGGTGATTGGTAAGAGATTGGGGTATGGCAGGGGAAGGGGGGGGGGCTGATAAGATTGGGGGGGGGTAAGGAAGGAGCCCCCTCCTCCAGTGAAAAGAAAAATCATGGGGCCTCGGGGGTGATAAAGCCCCCGAAAATCATAAAAGAGCCCCTTGCACAGAGTTCAATTCAAAACTAATTTTTAGAGTGCTATTTTTATGAAGGTGAGCTTGAAAAGTAGTCCCCCCCCAAAAAAAAAATTTAAATAAATAAAAATAAAAAAATAAATTATCGTTTTTGTTCCCCTGCCTTCCTCCCCTCAAAATCCAGATTAACTGATCCTTGTTATATGTGGCAGCACTCGAATCAAGATTAATACCTGACCCTTGGTATATATGTCAGAAAAATTAAGACTACTCGGGTATATGAGGGAAAGAAGGGGGGACAGGTGATAATAGGCAAAAGACTGGTTCTATTTGTAAGATAAAAACAGCAAACAAAAAAGGACCACTTAATTTGCAAGTGAGTCGAGTCGATTTAGACAAAGTTACTAAATCCCTTTAATATTTATGAAGGCATTGCCCAGGTCAGCATAAAAGTGGGGCCATGTACTGACTTGACTTTTCAGATCTGGGAAAGGGAGTTGGTGGAATTTTTAGCAACCTAAATTGACTTATTAAAAGATGAATAAGATATGCCATAACTGGAACAAACATGGAGAGTTAGGGAAAACCTAATTCTGGAGCAGGATTAATCTAATCTAGCATCCTAAAGCTAAAATGTTATAAATTTTGCATAAGTACTGTATTTTATAGTCTAGAAATCTAGATAAACAAGGATCATGATTCGTGAACAAATACAAAATTATAGAGGCCTGCAACGAATTTGATGAATATAAAGGTCTTTAATAAATAAATGGAAGAAAAAGACTGATTTGGAAACTAGATTTACGCCTAGGTCTGTACTTAGCAAAGTGGGGCCCTGAAATGACTTCCAATTATTTCAATGAGTAGGTTTTTAGCAGGATACAATAGCGGCTTGATATTATTCAAAAGATAAATGTGTATTTTTGTCAGCAGCCTGAAATTACTCGGATGAAAACGATACTGACAAACAGACTGATTTGAAGACTAGATACATGTATATGCCTAGGTCAGTACTTAGTAAAGTGGGGCCTTGTCATGCGAGGGTCAAGACATCGGATCCCAGATATGATTGAACAGGAAGCTTTAGGAAATTGCCAAAATCTATTTTGGGGACAAAATATTCCTAAATTGAATCAAGAATGAATTGGGAATCCTACCAAAAATTGATAGATTTCCTTCATATGATATGAACTTGTATAGTTTGCCTTAGGCTTAGATGTCTCACACACCCTTTACAGTTTGCTTGTATTAGATGTCTCACACACCCTTTACAGTTTGCTTGTATAGAAATCTGATCTATTTTGGGCATGAAATATATTTTTCAAAAGCTCCCTACTCAACCATCGAAAGAGGTTCAGGTAGGGTTTTTTTTGTGTGTTTTTTTCTTCTTTTTTTTTGGGGGGGGGGGGGGGGGGGTGATCAGCATGTATCATGAACATTTTTCTATCTTGCTATGAATTCACTTGCACATATAGTTTACAGTTTGTTCATAGTTACAGTACTTAGTAATGTTCATGAAAGCTACATAAAGACTTAACATTAAAGTGCATCACATAACACATATGCCAAAAAGGAAAAAAGAGGGGGGGGGGGGGGGGGGTGGGGGCAGTGTGAAGCGATACTTGACAGTGGGTAAAGGAGGGGAGTTCCCTTCTCTGTTTCTTCGTAATAACATTATTCATCGAGCCACTTGACAGTAAGTACCTACATACTCTGGAAAGTTGCAGATCATGTTCTTAATTAATGTCAAGAAACATTCATGTATCTAAATGATTTATGCTCTCTTGAGAATGTACTATTGCAGAGTCAAAACGTTCACTAAACGTTTAGCATTCATGAAAACGTTTAAAAGCGTAAAACAAAAACAAAAAAAATTTAATTAGAGTTACATTTAAACGTTTACAAACTTTTTAAAGACAATGTTTAAACCTTTAGACAAATAAACAGAATAACTCAGCACTAGCACGTATGCATGTTATCTGTGCAAACTTATTAGTGCTGCCATTGGAGAAAAACTGTGAAAGAGAGGGGATTTCTGCCAGTTTCATACCTCTTTCACCAAGCCACTTGACGATGAAGTGCCGGTGTTCGAGAAAGTTGCAGATGATGTTAATATCCAGAAACATACATCTAAACTATGTGTGTTTTATTACCTACATGTACATGTGTAAATGCTAGGTATTCAGTGTATCAGTATGCAAAATGTTCAATGAGTAAGATAGACAACATGAAAGGGGACGAGGGATTTCTCCCAAGTTTTATAAGGTCTCTTTCATCGAGCCACTTGACGATGAAGTGCTGGTGTTCGAGAAAGTTTGAGATGATGATAGTATCCAGAAACATACATCTAAACTACATGTATGTATATGTTGTCTTACCTACATGTGTGCTAGCTATTATGTTTATCAGTATGCAAAGTAACAAGTAAGACGAAAAAGAATATGAAAGGAGAGGTGAGATTTCTCCCAGTTTCATACCTTTTTCATCCGGCCACTTGACAATGAAGTCCTGGTGATCTGGAAAGTTACAGATGACCTTACTATCATCCAGAAACATACATCCAAACAATACATACAAAACATGTGTGTTTTCTTGCACATGTCTGCTACTGTAGCTATTTGTGACCGGCTATAGCAAAACCCTGCACTTGTCGATAACAATAAAAATGTAGATTGTCATACCATTAGCAAGGCCTCATCATAAGCTTTCATTTGATGCTTTGTTCTATTAAACAAATTGGTCAATAAATGGCGAAGATATGATTGTTTCAATCATACAATCATAAGTCTTTTACATACATTATGCAACGCTCGAAATTAGCACAGGCCCGATGGCCCGGGGCCACCAAAAATTGCTGTCGGGCCAGTAAAAAACTCATATTTCCAATGTTTGCTGGCCCGATCGGGCCTCCAAATGTTTGAAACAATTGAGCACAATATTATGGTACTTATTGCAAATTTGATACCTCACAGAAAATACTTGATTTGTGGTTTAAAAAGAAAGGAAAGAGAGCTCAATAATGATCAGTTTTGTGCGATTTTTTCTTCTTCTGCAGACAGCTAGCTCAGAAAAGACGCAAATTATTATAATTAGCATTGTTTCTGCCCCACCCCCCATACAGCATGTTCCACTTGGGATAGGTAGAAGGGTATCAAATTAATTCTGTTATCAGTTCAGTTTGTATATAAAACTTGAATAAATGATAGGAAGTATCAAGAATAATATTTGCTATAGTACTTGCGGAAATAAATTTAGAGAAATGTCCGATTTGTAAAAGTTTAATTTGTGTTGTTTTCCATTCTGTTTATTCCTACACCCCCGTTTTGTGAATGGAGCATTCCAATTTCCATATATGGAATATGTGCTTCGGCAGTGAGATCGAGAATGTTTACGATCAATTCATCAATATTTGACTCCAAAATTTCAACAACAGAAACCCACAATTTGAAAATATTTAATTTTTGTGAGGTTTATAAACAATAATCCATCGAAAAGTGAGGTTAAAAGTCTGAAATGTGAGAGGATATTTTAATAATCGATCAAATTTGGTTCGCATGTAAAATTCAACATAGCCCATGTTCATGTTGTGTCTGCATTGTCTACGTCTTGTCGGGTTTCGTCTTGTCTGTGTCCGTAAGTTTACGAAGAATTTATAAATGTTTGACTAACTGTTTTACAAATATAGCACCACAATTTGAAAAATGTGTCATTCAGGACAGGTTTCAAAACAATATTCTACGGAATTGTGAGATTAAAAGACTGATATATAAGTACAAATTTCCTTTATCAATCACATTTGTCATGCATGTCAAACTCAACAAATTATGTTCGCCGTATTCGAAATCGGATACAGTGCGGTATGATCGGTGACTTGTCAAGTTTGCAGCTGATGTTTACAAAGAATTGGGCTTTTTGACTTCAAATTATTAGCTTAAAATACCACAATTTAAAAACATGTTATTTGTCTGAGATTTTCACATGACATTTACACCGAATGTTGAGGTCAAATTTGTATAATAACAGTGAATTTCCCACTTTTCCACAGTTTTGAATGTGCTATGAATTTCCTCCTTTTTTCTTGTTTTTCTTTATTTTCTTCGGGCCAGTAGATTTTGGTTTCGGGCCACCAAAATTGGAAAAATACTAATTTTACTGGCCCGACCGGGCCACCAGCAAAAAAAGTTAATTTCGAGCGCTGCATTATGTGAACTTAAAATGCCCATTTCTTTGAAATATGAATTAAGGACAAGTGCAGGGTTTTGCTATAGCCGGTCACATTTAGTGTAGCAGTATGCGAGGTAATTTTAAGAGGAGAAAGAGAATATGTGACCTTACACCACAAAACGACCAATAAGTCGGGAAAACTGATTTTGCTGCTTTTCATAAAACATTAAAATATAAGTCATTACCTTAAAAATGGTATTATTTCATTTGTCACATTTGGACTAAGCAAACCCTCTCAAAATGAACACCAAAGATTTGGAATATGGCTGAAGCATTTTTAAAATAAGGAAGAAACGGGCGATTTAAGAGATCAGTTTCCATTAAAGCGCCGAAATAATCACATTTATTAGATGAAACAATAATATTTAAACATGATTTCCGACGCTCAAAATGTTACAAAAGCTAGATTAAAATATGCTCATTCAGGAAATAACAAAATCCTAAATCTCATAATTTGAACAAAATTTTACTGTTTTAGTTAATAAAAGAGAAACTACCTCAGCGACATAACGGTCGTTTTGTGGTGTAAGGTCACATATGAAAGAGATAAGGAGGGGGATTTCTCCCAGTTTCATACCTTCTTCATCCAGCCACTTGACGGTGAAGTGCTGGTGCTCGGGAAAGTTGCAAATTTTCTTCATGTCAACGAGGAAGTCCTCCAGCGTGATGTTGGGGTCTATCCGGATGCACAGGATGGTCCTTTGATAGAGAAAGAAAGAAACAAAATCAACAACAATGAGACAATTGTAATGAAAAAGAGTAAGAACAATATTAAACTAAATGAGAATAACAATAAAAAATAACAACCAAAATATTCTTGATGATAATTATATCATGTTTAATATGTTTGTTTCTGGCAATAAGATGGTTGGCCACCAGGATGATTAAATTGTACAGGTTGGTCCTAGATGGAGAAAGAAACAAAAAGAACAGTAGGAATACAAAAAGAATAACAACATAAATCATCTTATTAACATCATTTATATAAAGTGTTTAATATGTTTTTTTCTAGGCAACAAGGGTAAAGTAAACAAGAAAAAACAATACAAACAACAACAATAATAACATTAACAAGATTTGTATAAAGTGCTCAATATATGTTTGTTTGTAGACAATGAGATAAACTGCCACTGAGATGAACACATTGTTATGCTCATCTGGGTAAATAGATTTAACTTTGTTTGATTTTTTTCTTCCTTCAGAATAACAATCAAGAAAAACAATAAGATAAATAAATTGCAATGTCCATATTTTAAGCATTTTTAATGAGATGCAAATTGGTTATGATTTTTGTTTCTTTAGCAAAATAGCAGCCAATTATTTTCAGATTTCTGTGTGGAATCCACAGGATAGGATCTTCAAGTGAACAAAGAAGGATGGCAATACAACCACTAATTAGTAAATAGATAGAGCTAATACAATTATGTAATTCACTAAGTTCCCACAGTATTATGTTATGTTGTAATAATATACCTCAATACACACATTTTTGATGGAACAAAGAAATGGGGTTATAAGAATTAGCATTTTAAAGTTGTGATCGCAATACTTATGAAAGTACATTTACTTATATGAATCTCCTTTTACCAGGGTACCTGTAGTCTATATTATTTTGACAAATTTGCTAATATGATATAAAGTGGTCAATTTAGCTCAAATACTATTTTATTTGATGTTATTGAATGCTTGTTTAATAGTCTTCTTGCTATCAAAACTATTTCCATCAAACCAGGGAAAAAATAAATATTTTTATTTTGGGGGCTCCCTATCATAATTTTATGGAAGTTTTTCAGGGGCTACTTTTCCTACTTTCGGGGGCTACAAATTTCCGGGGCTCTTTTTTCAAATTTTATGGGCTACTATTAAGCTCTAATGCTATAAGTGATCAATGGATTGGCATTCGATCACGATCAGATCATGCCGATTTCGAAAAATGCAGAAAAATGCATTTCGGGGGCGAATTCGCCCGCCGCCCCCGTGTATTTTTTTCCCTGCACCAAACCACAATCCACATCAGGTTAACAATTGAAACAGGATTTAACATTTTAGTTCAACGCATTGCACTATGTACAGCGCTAGTCAAAGATTGATAAGAATGATATAATCAAGATTCAAGATTTCTATCTATTAGCACTAAGTCAACCAACCACTCCTGCAAAGTTTAATAATCAAATAAAGGCATCATTTATTTTTTCATTTGATTAAATCAGCCCATGTACAGGATTAGTGGGATGACTCAGCCTTCTAATTTCTGACAAATTAAGGAAATTCAGCTATAAAAGTAAATTATGCAAATGTGAATACTTTTACACATGTGTGGACCCATATATATGCAATTATCATTGTGTATAGATCTTCATCTACAAGCATAATGTATTTGCTTAATTTACAGCTATTGGTAGAAATATTGTGTGCACAGATAATCAAGAACAAGGTTTTGTGGCATGATGACAAATCATTTCTGGTAATGTGCAGATATCTGTAAAAATCATTCTTCCCCTCTGATGAACACCAAGTACCAACTGTACAATACACTTCAACTCAAATGAACCAAACACACAAACAGACAGACACAAACCCACAGGCACACATGCACACACACACACATACACACATACATACATGCACAGACTCACAGTCACACACTCACAAACACACATACATGCATTTACCCACTCGTACAAATACACAAGGGTACATACATACACACACCCACATACACATACACATACATACATACGCACATACATACATACATACATACATAAACACATACATACATACATACACACACAAGTCACACAAACAGATAAAACAGACCCATGCTATCTATGCTGCTAATGTGATTAGCTAGCAATGCGCATGGAAATTCACAGAATTATATTGCATTAACTTCCTAATGAGACTGCTTAGATCAAAAGAAGATGGTAGGTTAGGGTTAGGGGTGGTTCACAGTACACATTTGATACTAGTGCACGAAGGTCACCTTTAAATATCTAGCCTCATTTCCAGGCTATCTAATCTATAATTATTCTAGTTTCAAGGCTGCTGAGATTATTTTCCAAAAATACATGTATACTCAATAAATTACTGCCAATTCAACAATTCTCATTCTCCTCTCTAGTTTTCAGGATATGCTTGAATTGAAATAAAATCATTCAATAATTCAGAGTGATTTCCAGGCCAGCAAGCCAGCAAGGAAATCCTAAGCCATTTGGTTTCCTTTTTTTAATAACATTGCTGAGCCCAGAATCAGCATATTTGAAACGTGCTTCAATTTTCAAACTTTATATTTCCTCTTGATAAATATAAGCCTGAAAAATGTTTTAAAGCTTTAATTCTGGACTAAACAAGTCTATTTAAATGCACCCAGACTAATTTCCAGGCCAGTAATCCAATATGGAAATACAATGTAGCAGGCCTGCAGGGGCGTAGTAACATGCCAACCCCCCCCCCCCCCCCCCCCCCTCCTTACCAACTTTTAACATAAATATGAGTTTGGGGCACCTTTTTTGCTTGTCGGGTGAAAACCTGCTCCCCTTTCATGAAAATACAAGGCCCCCCCCCCCCCACTGGTGCCCCCCCCCCCCCAAGGAAATATCCTACCTTTGCCACTGCAATTTATATTCTGAACATGTGCACAGTCTATGCTCTATTGCTCTTGATATATTTTTGACTGAAATACACATTATGCATATCGATGCATGCACAAATGAATGCATGCATGCAAGCAAGCAAGCAAGCAGCTGGCAACTCAATAGCAGCCACACCCACCTTTAAGCCCCTCATTGCCACATGGGGCAAAAAAAGGGTATATTATGGTCATGATTCAGTAGCTCACATAATTATATTCAAGGCACACGAGGGACATCAATGGTATATACTACATGTACAGTATAAGGGTCATTTGAAGAAGTGACGAGGGACATTGGTATATATAAGGGTCACTTAAAGAAGTAACACAGATAGACAGAGAAAGGGAGAAAGAGAGAGAGAGGGGAAGAGGAAGAGTTATTAGTTGGAATCGATCGATAAAGAATGAATGGATTATACCATTTTTAGAATCAAATCGGTTAATCTGGGATAAGACTATCAACCATAGCAATTCAAGTCACGTCGGGTTTTATGAAAAGAACACACACATTCTCTGAATAACAAATGGGAGATTGAATTAATAATCCGTTAAATTAATTCCGTCCCAACATTTCAGATTCAGCTTCGCAAAAAATGTGAATTAAAAATGTACATACAAATGAACTCATTACAGGGGGGATAATTAATGGACACTTTAATTAGATCGCACAAATGGGAGGCTCCGTATTAAAGTTGCCTCAGAATAGAACGGAATATCAAGAGAAATGGCAGGCTCAATCGCACAACAAATTCTAATTATTACGATTGTTAATTACATATTCTACTCACTCGACTTCATGCGACCCCTCGCATGCACAAAACGCCTCCCTCCGTCTTGACGAGCCATGCCGGACCGCCGACCCATGCCGGGTGAATGATTAGAGTTATTGAGCATTTTAACAGCTGAGACGGGTAGACGGCCACTACTACTACAATAGCTAGTGACTAAAAGCTGGGCAATAGCTTATCGCCTCTGAATTCAAATCTGCGTTGGTTGAACGAGGGTGGCAATCGTATAAGATGGCGATTATGAAATGAAGACCGCACCAACTATAGAATGAACGTGTAGGCAATGGCTTCAATGCTGCTGGAGCTGCTGTTCAGTTCTGACCTATGCATGCTTTGATGAGGTGGCAATTAAACAAAATGGTGATAAAGAAGCGAAGACGAAGCATATGCCCTGTGCAGAAGGCTATCTTATCTCTTTTTCTCTTGAGTCTTTAGTTTAGGGATGATGATAAATGCCCCCAGAGTGATAATGCTGAATTGATGATCAACGTTGGTTTAGCGATAACGCTGGGTCTCTTATCTCAGCTTACAGCAGAAGGGCAGCAGTTGTATCACAGAAGCATAGAACTTAAAGAGTCAGAAGCGTGGTTGTGGTATGAACAGCGAATCAAATTAAATAATATTAATACGGAGCAGAGTTCAGCTAGAGCGATTCGAGTCAATGCCGGCGACACAATGCACACAGCTCAGTCAATTCAAGATTCTTCCATGCGGTTTCTACAGATCTATCAGTTCCTTTGGCTGGGTGCACATTGGACATTGGCACTGCAGCGCTAGTGGGCGTGAGGTGCTAGCTAGCTCTGTTATCTCCGCCACATGTTTGTCCAAGGAGAGGCGTATCTCCGCTAGTCGTAGAAGAAAATAAACTGCCCTTGCCTTGGTCAAACTAAAATAAAATGCAGTGCACTGTGCCGTGCTGCATGCTGCTTGTCTTGAAATCTTAATATAAAAGCTAGAGAGTCTAGATTGTTTGAACGGCTATGCAACATACACATTGGTCAGGTCGGATCACGTAAGAAAACAAACTGCCCCCTTGCTATTAAAAAAAATGCAATGCAAAGCACATAAAAGTTCTGCCTCTTTTGGTCAAAATGCAATGCACTGCACTGAATACATACAGTGTGTGATGCGTTCAGTTACCCCTGATATGAGAGAGAGAGCACCTCATGGTTTGGTTTACTCAATGAGGCGTGTGAAAAGAACCAAAGGGCTATGGCGCATGGGTCAATCTGATCTGTCCTTGTGATGGCTAGCCCTTGTGTGCTTTGAGTGTGTGTGTGAACGAGCACATGTACAGTGGCTATAGATGTCACACAAGTATGCAAACTGTACAAATCATACCATGAAATTTTTAAACCACAGCCGTTGTGTGCGTGCAAGCTCTCGTGACCGCCCAAGACTCTGGCTTTAGTAGAGGCATGGACCTAATAAAAAACTTAGAAGAAAAGGAAACGTATGAAAAGCGTGAGGAAACCGCTAGGTTGTGGGGTTGGCTGCAATGAACTGACCCCAATTCCGCTGGGCTTGACACCGGGGTTGAACTCGACCTCTTTCTGTCCCTCTCTCTCTTCCTCTGTTGCCCTTCCTCTTCCTCTGTTGCCCTCTCTCTTCCTCTGTTGCCCTTTCTCTTCCTCTGTTGCCCTTTCTCTTCCTCTGTCGATGTTCCTCTTCCTCTGCTGCTTTCTGTCCCTTTCTGTGCCTTTTCTCTTCCTACGCCTGGTAACTTTTCTCTCTCTCCGTTGCTTTCTCTCCTTTTTTTTCTTGCTATCTCCTCTACCCTATTCAAAGTCTTCAAAATCACAACTTCTCTTCCGTAGAATGGATTTCAATTATGGCTTGATCGCTCGATTGCTTTTTTTTACTGTCCAGTGAATTCTGCAGCTTTCATTAATTCAGAGCCAAATTGCTTGCCTGCTTTGCTTTTCTGTTCAGCGAATTCTGCGGCTTATATTCAGAGCTAAATCACAAGTTCACTCATGATTGCTACCTGTCCTCCTGTGTGGCAGATTCTATACTATAGAAAGGTTGAATCAGTAGAGCTATTACAGTCAAACACATCTATCCCAACTTCCGACAATTTCAAAGTTCAAACCGGCGAGCAGAATCAGCAGAGTTAAGCGGAACACAACTCTCCCCACTTCGACAAAGTCAGTGCACCTCTCGGCACCACATCAAAAAACCAACTGACTCTCCTACCCCGAAACACCACCTTATATACGCTCCCTGCCCCCTGCTCTAAGTCCTAGCCACGCGACCAGCTGCAGCCTGCAGATGGAAATTTAAAAATGGGTGCCTCTAATCCCCCCTCTTAATCCCCTTGTTCCTCTTTGTAACACAGAGGGCACGCGCCCAACATCACCTGATCAATACCGCCTCGTCGATACTGAGGCGAGCGGGCGATCAATACGCAAATCAACACGGGGCAGGGATCAATACATACAAATCTATATACGACTATATAACCTAATACACGGATCTATATAACTTTACAAATGCAATGGATGATAAATAAACCCCTCATCAGCGAAAGTCTAATCGACTGCCTTATTTCGAGCGAGTGAGTGATGGAATGGGATTTGGAAACAAATAACTTTGGAAAGCGACCGTTGCTAAATTGGATGACCATATGCTCGGGTATTTTTGACACTATAGAGCATCTGCCCTTTGTTATTAAAAGTACTTGTACTAAAGCCCTTTTTCCCCTTGTTTACTAGTATGAGTAAAATGATCTGGCAGAAATTGCACATATGGAAAAATAAAGATATAATTAAAAGCCGAAACTTAAAAATATAGATAATAATGAAGAAATATGCAGATAAAGACCCTTTTATCCTTGTCCACTGGCTTGAATTGTATTGTCAGCAAACAACGACATTCAAGAAATTCAAGTCAAAAGCATGACACTCGCTAGATTATTACATTATGAAATATGCTGGTTTCTTTACAAAAGCGCATAGCTACAAACATGTACACCAATAAACGTTATATGTAAAACTGGCCAATAAACTGCTGGCTTTAATTTACAGAAAATAAAATCAAAGTTGTATGACAATACTTTTTGAGAAAAAAAACGGAAGACAAAATTGTGTCTTTGCATGTATCTGATTCTGAGTGTATTTGTGTATGTGTGTGTTTATGTGTATGTTTATGTGTGTGTGTGTGTGTATGTGTGTGCGTGTGTGTGTGTGTGTGCGTGTGCGTGTGTGCATGTGTGCACCTGTGTGCGCGCGTGCGTGCATTTGTATGTGTTTGTGTGTGTATCAGTTACAATGAAGAAGGGTTCAAAGGACACTGATATCACGTAGATAAGAACACAAATTATAACAAAAAAAACTTGGGAGAGATAATGTGGAAAAATAGAAGGTCAGAAAAAGATAAACATATCTTCTTCTAGCATTAGGATTGATATTTACAATGTAATTGACCACTGCTGAACAAATACGAACAAGAATATACAGGGCGCTGGGTGTGAGAAGGGGGGGGGGGGGGGGGGGGTAGGCCACACATCCACTAGATAGTAGATACACCATACACTACAGACAATGCTAAACAAATTTATTGTGGCCTAGTGGGGCAAGTAAACCAAAATAATTCCCAAATTTCCGTCCCCAAACCTGAATCTAGTAAATGTTAATGGATAAATGTGACATCACACTCCAATATTCTACAGACTAAGATCTGGGATGAAAATTCAAGACTAAATTAATAACAAGGGAGAGGAGAGCTGGGCTGGTATTCAATTCAATACTTTGATTAAGTAAGACATTTACCTAGCATTTTTCTACGTTGGGAACTCGTATTAAAAACGTTTTTTTAGACTTTTACTTCAGTAAAACAAAATCTAAATGAAATATTTTGAAGATATGATGACATCAAAATTCAGGCAAAATTTTCAGTTGATGAATTAATCAAATCTCAATTTGGCTAAGTAATTTACTTTAGCTAAATTTTGTCTCAAATCCTTTTCTTTGAAAAAAATTCATAAATTGCAATTTTGTAACCATGTAAAGTTTACCAACTTTTAGCTACCATATAACATGCATCAGAAGTTTGCCATCTGATTTAAAGAACTGACACAGATTAAAGGGAGGCCTGTAAAGTGTCTAACTCCACAAAAATTACTTGGAGCTTCCTCGTTTCTCTTCTACTGTGTTGTTTAGCTTATAAGAGAAAAATAAAATAGGGTTAGATTTTTTTCAAATGCCCCTTTAGTATGACGATATCTATCCTTCAGCTCAAGAGCGTTAATCAACGGTCATAAACCTCATAAACGTCATACAGTAATTCGTTGTAAAAGCTGACGCATATTTTTGCTTCTTTTATCCAGGAAAGCAGTGTTCCTTTTCAATGAAACTTTCACACATCATTCGGACATATCTTACAATGATTTTGGTACAGGATTGAAGTCTCAAATGAAAATTTTGGGCAATATCTGATACTTTACAGGTGCACCTTTAACATATAACTATAAAATGTGTACAATTTGAAAAATAGACAAAGACACATAATGTGTAACAAATAATAAAGAACCCGAAACATCTCACAAAAAGAAAGAAAAAGAGAATAGATAAACAGACAATCGTCACTTGTCAGGAGAGATTTGCGCATGTCCAATAATTCAACTAATCCAGTAATACATTAGCCTGTCATTGGCCCAACAGATGCAGTCGCCACGTACCGCTTCTTCCAATTTCTGCGCCCTAAAATCAATATCGGCACGAGCCACTTTAATGAAAGGAGGGATTATCGCATCAAAGTGAATTTGTTTGTCCTGCTCTTATAATAGAGTGAAGAGGCAGGGTGGCTACAAATGGGCTGGCTTTTCATCACTTTCATTACATTATGCAAGTACATCAACACATTTCCAGTTGGGCTCTTGTTTTAGAGAAACTATCCCAATAATGATTATCTTTCTTCAATTATGTGGGTTTGATTTTGTTGTTACAATTCATTTATTTAAGCTTCATTTCCATGGAACTCATCATAATAGTGATAAAATGTCTTTTTTGTAATCATCTGACTGTTGTACAGCTCATTTAAAATTGATGTACAAGCTTTATTTTAAGCATTAAATTCATCATTCAGCCATGAAATGTTTTTTCATCAACTGGATCAGATGCTGTAAGTGTATCATAGTACCTGTACTACTTTAAGATTTACATTTATTTACAGTGGGATTGTAATCCACAGAAACTATTACTGATTAAGTATTTCATTCATAATGAAATGATAATTGCTTGACTTCATTAAAGGATGTTTTAAATATAATGCAAACATAAATACTATAGTTATATTCACAAGAATTGAGGTTTCAAATTCAAAGAAAAACAATAATTATTTTCAATTTATGGTAGTAGTCACAAATAACAAAGCAAATTTACATTGAGTGGTTTCAAACTATGTTTTGCGAAACTAACTACCACTATAAAGACAAAAAAAAAATCTATTTTAAAATGACAACTGATACTGAAAATCAAAGAGCTTTATCAAGATGCACTTTATAAATGCATACACTTTATAGCAATTCATATTTGTAATGGTTTAACTATTGAAACCAAAACCAAATGACTAAGGACTTTTTTCAAAAACTATCAATTTGTAAGATCTACACTAGCATTTTCAAACCACATAACAAATACAGAACTGTCATTGATCATGACGGGTATTCTCGGAATAACATTACGTTAGATGTTTGTGTATTTTTCTAGGAACATAGATCTATCGTCTTTTGTTTCTTTATTTTATTCTATTTATCTCTGTCATTTTACCTTTGGTAAAGATTCTGCTAAGATCAATATGTCAGGACTTCATCGACTCCCGACTTCTCACTTTAAGTTCTTTAGTTTGTTGCGGTTGGACAAATTTATGCATGGTTTTATTTATTTATATTATTTTAACAAAATCTTCATAAAATATATATTTTGATATATGCAATAAGCGAAGTATCATTTGAAAGACATGATTTTTGTTTAAAGGCAGCCATACTTCACAATTTTCAAAACTGGCAATTTATTCAGTTTTGGAACAAAACTCTCTATATTTGCCCATTATTGTGTTAGATTCACACTGGACCAGCACAATTTCTGAACCATCTCGTAGTCTGGTCCACCTTGAGACAGCCTCTGTTAATTTAGACCAGTCTAAAGCCCGGTGCAGACAGAGCCGACTCGACCCGATCCAACTGGTTTTCAATCATGCTAGAGTCGGACCTGGTCGGTCGGAGCCGACTCATCGTGTTGAATCGGCACCGACTGGCATTCGACTGTCTCTCGACTGGCAAAATGTGTGTCGCGAAGCACTGCAAACTGAGCAGATCCGAATGAAAACCAGTCGGATCGGGTCGAGTCGGCTCTGTCTGCGAAGGGCTTTACACTAATTACATCAAAATGTAGACCATTTGAGTCTTTTTAGACTATTTTGTACAATTTCTAAAAGGTCTTTAACAAATATCTACATATGAAAAGGGCAAGAGTCCTAATGTCAGAATTTTCTGTGCTTTAATCCTTTATTGATCTCCGCCATAACTAACAAAGTGGTTTTGAATAACCTCCTAAAACCTATTGATTCTTTTTTAACATTATGATCATACCATATGTACCACTGCAACCATCTGGCACGTGCCAATACAGTAATGAATGGTTTATATCTTTGTATAGCTTGTATCTTTATCACTGGCATAGATCTATCGGTAAGCATTTTCTTTTGTTACAGGGGGTGGGGGGGGGGGGGGGGGGGGGGGGGGGGGGCGGGATGGTCTATTCATCGGCCTCCCTCCCCCCCCCCCCCCCCCCCCCCGTATGCCTAAACTGTAATTCTAAGCCAGTTATCTCTATCTGTTTCTCTTTTTTTACTTTGCTTTGTTTGTTTCTTTGTTCCCTCTCAGGAGTTTGAATGTATAAATCTAACCATTTTTTCATAAATTTCTATCTTCTATAATTATTTTCAATATGCTTTCTGATTATTTCAAATCTTGTGTCTTGTTCCTTACATGTTTTGTATTTAGTTTAGCTGGGTCTCTCTTCTCTTCCTCAATCTAATAGTATTTTACATTAATACATCATTCATGTTTTATCTGCTCCTTCTTTCTCTAATTCATTCACCTTTTCATATTTCTAAGGGTGCTTTAAATTGTTTTTATATGGTTACAAATAAGACTTCTTCCAAGCGTAAGAGCGCTCCTCATTTTGAGAAGATTATATGGAATGAAAGTCTAATACCCTTTTCACAGTGGTTCCATCGGTGTCACACCAATGAAAATGCCGATAGAATTTGCCTAATATGTAAACAAAGGTGAAACCGACGCTTGCCTGCGTGGGCCATTCATACTGCCGAAGAAATTCACTCGCTGGGGTGAGCCTCGGCCGGAAGTGAAGAATTATTGCGCAATCGCTTGCTAGCTGGGCGCTACAGTGGCCGGAACAAAATAATGACCATTGACCAGTTTCATCTGTGTTTTTTTCCGAACCCATTCAAACACAGCGTTTCATCAGAATCAGTCACACCGATAGAAAGAGGATTTCTCCTGCTCTGGAGCAGGAGAATTTCATCGCCTATTTCTCTTCTTTCCATCGGCTATTTCCCCTGATAAGTCTCCTCTGTACCATTCAGTGGCCGTCCTGACACATCTGATGAAAATCAGCGCACTATGAAAGGGGTATAAGACGTAGGTGATAACTGGGTGTCCGCTTCCGAAGAAGTGGTAGATCTTTGTTCACGCACATGAAATACGAGCCCATTTGCAATGCGCATGATTGAACGTAGCAGTCTCAATCAAGCAAGTTGTGCTGAAATGGAAAATATCTAGTGAGTGCTCTTTCATGTTGCCCTATAAAAAAAACATCATAATTATGATCTAGTTTTTTGTTAATGACAAGGAAGAATTTGTTCATACACATGAAATATGGGCCAATGTTCAATGCACATAATTGAAAGTAGCACAGTAATCAGGCAAGTTGTGCTGAAATAACATTATCTAGATGCTTCTGAATTTCATGCTGCTCAGATAAAAGCCTGGAGGTGTTTCACAAAGATCTTAAGTTGAATTTAACTTTAAGTTGGACCTAACTATTATGGAAAGCCATCTAGAGTGTGCATGGAATAGCTTTAGAATGAAATATATTCAAAAGCAAAAAACAAGAATTTTAGACTTTTCATAAATGAACATGAAATCTCCTTGATAATAGAAAATATTAACGATTTAAATCAACATTATATGCCTTTGAAAAAGGAATTTCAAACTAGTGGCTTTCCATACTTTTTTAATCCAACTTAGAGTTAAGTTCAACTTAGGATCTTTGTGAAACACCCCCCAGGAAAAAATAGACGCACCCGTAAGTGTGCATGATAGGTGTACATGAAAAGTGTTTCCAGATCTCTGCCATGGTTTTAAAAAATGTTGCACGCACATGAAAATATATTGCTCCAAATATAGAAAGGGTTCCCTCGTGTTACTAAGAGAAAAGCCTCTATGCAAACTTGGTATATAGCTGGTTTGATCTACGTTTCCGTTTATGTCACGGATGATTTTTTTTTTTTTCATGCACATGAAATATGGGCCAATTTTTGATGCACATAATTGAAAGTAGAAATAGCAATTAAGCGCTTTTGTGCCAGAATAGAAAATATATCTACAAGCTTCTGAATTTCATGTTGCCCCTGGAGATAAAAAGCCTTAACCCGTTCCTTTCGCGTTTCTGAAATCCCCATAGACTTTGTACACAACCCACCCGGTTCCCGTAGTCAAGGGGTTAACACATACATGTAGACGCAAACCCGAGTGTGCATGAACTACATGTAGGTTTCTGATTTGCACGTAAATGAAAATATATTGCTCCAAATATCTATAGAAAGGCTCCCTCGTGTGGCCAAGAGAAAAGAAAAGCCTCGATGATGCAAACCCGGTACATGCTGGTTAGATCTAGGTTTCCGTTTCTGTCACAGAAGATTTTTTTGTTTTTTCATGCACATGAAATACGGGCAAATTTTCGATGCACATGATTGAAAGTAGAAATAGCAATTAAGCAAATTGTGCCAGAATAGAAAATATATACCTGAATTTCATGTTGCCCAGATAAAAGCCTTAAAGAAATCTAGTAACTTTGTTGATGCAAAAAGTGATGAGTGGTTGATACAATGCATATTGTTGTTATCTGATATGTCCACTGGGTGTTGTGTGAAAATTTCAAGTTAAATGGACGTTATATGGCCGAGTAATGAGCAAAAATGCAAGTGACATTCACTAACTAATTGCACTCACTTTGTACACGGTTCTGACGATCCATTGGATAATTTGACATCTGAACACTTCAATCGTACATATCTTTTTAACGAAAGGGAAATTTGAAAAAACCGAAACCTGTCCCATGCTTTTTTTTGTTAATAAGAATACAACAAGGTATGAGAGAACCCGCTAGAATTCCAATTGGATTTTGAGGATTTGGACAATGTTACTAAGTCCCTTTAACACATAGACGCAAACCTAAGTGTGCATGAACTAGGTTTCTGATCGGATCTGCACGTACATAAAAATATATTGCTCCAAATATAGAAAGGGCTCCTTGCCATTTTTTTCAAAAGAGAAAAGAAAAGCCTTGATGCAAACTTGGTATAAAGCTGGCTGGATCTAGGTTTCTCATTCCGTCACGAAACCCCAATTTTTTATTTTTTTCATGCACATGAAATATGAGCCCATTTTCGATGCACATGATTGAATGAAGTGTTCAGTAGAGGAGGCCCGTTCTGAAACGAAGTCGCCAAGGCTCCTGAATTTTTTAGCAGTAAAGAGGTGAGAGATTTTGAGGAGCCGGAGGAATTTAGATTTTAGAGGGACTATTAAAGGGTGTGTTTACCTCTTGTTTAAATAGCTCATGAATAATAATCGTTTTGAAACATGTTCCAGGCAAATTTGTATTAATTACAAGATTTAGCATGGAGGAACACAAAGCTGAAACTTTACCAAATGAAAATAATTAAAGGTCTGAAATGCGTCTTGAATAACAATGCTGATTTTGTGTTTCAGGCTTATATCTCTATCAAGTGAAAGGATAAGCTTGAGACATAATTTAAAATGCTAATTATGGGCTAATCCAGAGAAGATAAATGCACCCAGAGGTGCTGAGGGAGAGATAGAGAAAGAAAGATGAGGAGAAGGATGATTTAGTTAAGTTGGGAGCGCGTCTGACTAAAGCCCTCTGCAGACAGAGCCGACTCGACCCGATCCGACTAGTTTCAATGAGGCTAGAGTGGGGCCCGCTCGATCGGAGCCGATTCATCGTGTTGAATCGGCCCCAACTGGCATCCTACTGTCTCTCGACTGGCAAAATGTGTGTCGCGAGGCAGTGAAAACTGAGCCGATCCGAATGAAAACCAGTCGGATCGGGTCGAGTCGGCACTGTCTGCACCGGGCTTTATTATATAAGCGCGGGATCCCCTGTTCGAATCCTAACCATAGGACAAGGCGTCTTTTATCATGCAATTAATTTGAGCTAACTCACAATGTGTGTTAATAACGGCCTCCCCATGCTCCCTACGCAGGATAGGATTTACGAAAAACACTCTGTCCCTCGGATAGGATGATAAATGGAGGTCCCGGGTATGAGACAGTCGCATCTCATGCACGGAGAAGTACCTAGTGTTCTCCTCAAAAAGATAAGGATGTTAAACCTTGACTAGGGGCCATTTACAAAGTACGTATGCACAAGAGGGGGGGAGGGGGGTACACGCTGATGCGTACGCGCATTCACATGCAAAAAAAAGTGCAACAAGTGTGTACAGGGGAGGAGGGGGGGGGGGGGGTCAATTTCGGACAAAAAAATTGCGTACGTACTTTGTCGATGGCCCCCTAGTGCATCACATCCTACATTACATCCTGCACATCACAATCAAATTAAAGTCACTATACACAGGGCTCCACACTTAGCTTTTTTGTCAGTGGCCCGGTTGGGCCAGTGAAATAATTTCCTCCTTGTTTCTGGTGGCCTGAAAAACAAATTTACTGGCCCAAAAATGTTATTTCATTAGTAAACTTTTTACTATTCATAATATCACTCTTTGCTGATTAAACCTGTGATTATAGATGAAGCATGACATGGAAGAAAACAAGATTTTTCTAATTTTGTCAATGTCCGGTGGAAAATTTGCTTGCCCGATCGGGCCACCAAAATATGACTTTTATACATTTTTGCTGGCCCGAAATGCAATTTCACTGGCCCTGGGCCAGGGGGCCAGTGGCTGAAAAGAAATGGGTGACAAGAAAAAGAGAGAAACAAATGAGGCCTCCAGTGCCATTTCATTAAGTCCAGGGTATTGCAACTCTATGAATGTCATATTGCAACAATCTACTTCAACAACACTGTAGTCCGTTAATGGATCGTTAATGGATAATCATGCATGCTAACAGTAACCCAACATTGTTACAAATTATTAACTTACTGGCTCTGAAAATACTCTGGCTTGCTTGGGTCTATGGAGAATACATGTTTAATGGATATATATCATGCCATCATGCTCAGCTGACATCGCTTTCGCCAGGCATGTTTGTTTCTTCATCACGATCTTGCCACCTTAAAGTGAAACCAGTAAAGTGTGTAACTCCACGAAAATTACTTGGAGCTTCCACATTTCTCTTCTACCGTGTTGTTTGGCTTATGGTAAGAGAAGAATAAAATAGGGTTAGATTTTTTTTAATGCCCCTTTAGTATGACGATAACTATTATTGGTAATCATTCAGCTCAAGAGCTTTAATGAACGGTCATAAACCTCATACACGTTACACAGTAATTCGTTGCACAAGCCGACGCAAATTTTCGCTTTTTTAACCAGGAAAGCAGTGTTCTTTTTCAATGAAACTTTCACACATCATTCGGACATATCTTACAATGATTTTGGTATAGGATTGAAGTCTCAAATGTAATTTTTGGCAATATCTGACACTTTACAGGTGCACCTTTAAGAGACTCTACCAACTAGCCTTTAGAACCTAAGTACTCAAAGGATAACTAACTAGATAACTAGTCAACTATAAACTTACCCATTAAACGCTGCTTTAATGGATTAATTTCATGCCATCATCCTCGGCTGCCATCATGCTTTCGAAAGCAAGGCATGTGTGTTTCTCCGTCTATTCCAACTTCATCAATTATCCCACTAACCAACTAGCTTTCTAACTCTTAAACCCATTAACTAGTAACTAATGAACAATCTCACCCATTAAATGCTGCCTTAATGGATATCATTCCATCATCTTCGGCTGCCATCATGCTTTCGCAAGGCATGTGTGTTTCTCTGTCTGTTCCAACTATAACTCAACCATTCCACTAACCAACTAGCTTACTAACTCTTAAACTCATTTACTAGTAACTAATGAACTAACTCACCCATTAAATGCTGCCTTAATGGATATCATGCCATCATCCTCGGCTGCCATCATGCTTTCGCCAGGCATGTGTGTCCCTCTGTCTATTCCAACTACAACTCAACTATCCCACTAACCAACTAGCTTACAAACTCTTAAACTCATTAACTAGTAACAAGTGAACTAACTCACCCATTAAATGCTGCTTTAATGGATATCATGCCATCATCCTTAGCCGTCGTCATGATTTCACAAGGCATGTGTGTTTCTCTGTCTATTCCAACTTCATCAATTATCCCACTAACCAACTAGCTTACAAACTCTTAAACTCATTAACTAGTACCTAATGAACTAATGAACTAACTCACCCATCAAATGCTGCCTTAATGGATATCATGCCATCTTCGGCTGCCATCAAGCTTTCGCAAGGCATGTGTGTTTCCCTGTCTATTCCAACTACAACTCAACTATCCCACTAACCAACTAGCTTACAAACTCTTTAACTCATTAACTAGTAACTAATGCATCTCACCCATTAAATGCTGCCTTAATGGATATCATGCCATCATCTTCAGCTAAAGTACATGTAACATCATGCTTTCGCAAAGCATGTGTGTTTCTCTGTCTATTCCAACTATAACTCAACCATTCCACTAACCAACTAGCTTACTAACTCTTAAACTGATTAACTATCAACTACTTAACTCACTCACCCATTAAATGCTGCCTTAATGGATATCATGCCATCATCCTCGGCTGCCATCATGCTTTCGCCCGGCATGTTTGTTTCTCTGTCTATTCCAACTACAACTCAACTATCCCATTAACCAACTAGCTTACAAACTCTTAAACTCATTAACTAGTAACTAATGAACTAACTCACCCATTAAATGCTGCCTTAATGGATATCATGCCATCATCTTCCGCTGCCATCATGCTTTCGCCCGGCATGTTTGTTTCTTCGTCTCTCGCCACCGTGAGAAAAGAATGTTGGACCGCCGACAGTCCAAACTAGGATAGAAAAGTTCACTTCAGCTCTCCACAATCAGGGACAGTCTGACACAATCTGTGAACATTAAACAAAGAATGAAAGGAAAATATAAATTACTAACATATCCTAGATGTTTTTCCAACCTTCTATTGCAACTACACAACTACACAGTCCGTCAGAAAAATGTTCAGTGCATGGAAAACCTGACGAAAATAAGTTATTTTAAACAAAACAACAACAAATTCAAATTTGCTATATTGCATTTTCCAACTTTCTATCATACATGTATGTGCTTCTTCATCTCTCACCATCACTCATAATACAATTGTTGTGGCATGTATCGTTCAATAATACATGGTATACAAACAGGTACACATGCATACCTACCAAAGTGTCAACAATAGTGAGAATACACCATTCTTAATTGGAACTACAAGAAATCAACACACATACAAACATTTACAGGAAAATGTTAAAATCAAATATGCAATATATACAAATTACAGTACCTTCTTTTCTCTTCCTGAAATGCCAACACATACATCACTTCATCATGCCAGATTCCACTCAAAAGTCAAGTCAAAAAGAGATATTCTAACACACAGTCCCTAGCCTACTATTTATAACAGAACAACTACAGTATGTACATGCACTATGTATATATAACATGTGAATTCCCCAAATTCCACAAGAAATCTGCTACTAGTACTCCATTTCACAAGCTCTTCTTCCATGCCAGAAAGCAAATGCGTTGATGTCAAATGCCAATACTGGAAATGCACAATAAAATACCCTTTCTAGGAGTAGGAATTCAATACTACTGTACATGATTCATAACTACATGTACAGACTAGTACACATAAAACATGCCTGCCTATGCTATGCATCACCAAAAGGTAAACAACCGAAACCAGAAAACACCCAAAAGTGAATAATATATTACCCTAATACATTTTTACTCAGTGTATGTACGTTCATGCACTGTACTATAGAACTACAGGGATCCCTATTGTGTTTAAGTAGCGGGGGATACAGCCCGAGTGAACTGAACTCGTTTCATTTATGAACCACTTTTAGAGTGACTCACCGTGATTTTAAATGCAATATATCTTTAATACTGTCAAGTCACATTTTTAAAAAGAAAATAAGTGCGCCAGAATTATAGCACAAACTGCAGTGTAGTGCATGAAATGCAGCCAGTGTACTAATAATACAAATTACAAAACAAAAATGTGCACTTGTTCAATCACAGATATGTAAACAAAACAGACTCTATTATAATACAAACCCTATTGTGCTTGAATATAATGGGCTAAACACTTCATTCAAATGAAACATTTTTGTGTGACTCACTCTGAATTTAAATGCTGTATATTCCCATGTCAGAAAAACAGTTCACCTATTATACTGAATACACATTGAGGATAACTGTGCACTGCATTGCACTGTACACCAACAAATATATAATCAGAATAAATAGTCATACAAGCAAAATGAAATAAGCAAGGACTTTATTAAAAACAACATACTTCTCAAGACACTTGCATTAGCATCATGGAAGTTCATCTGCATTGGTATTTTATTGGAATATTTGTATTGTGATCAAAAGTTTAACATCTTAATTCTTACTTCATATACATGAACACTTTGTAAAGTAGTATATTATATGTGACCTTACACCACAAAACGACCAATAAGTCGGGAAAACTGATTGTGCTGTTTTTCATAAAACATTAAAATAGAAGTCATTACCTTTAAAGTGGTATATCATTCATCATATTTGGACTAAGCAAACCCTCTCAAAATGAACACCAAAGATTTGGAATATGGCTGAAGCATTTTTAAAATAAGGGAGAAACGGGCCATTTAAAAGATCAGTTTCCATTAAAGCGCTGTAATTAGATCACATTTATTGCATGAAAAAATAATATTTAAACATGATTTCCGACGCTCAAAATGTTACAGAAGCTAGATTAAAATATGCTTATTCAGGAAATACCAAAATCCTAAATCTCATATTTTGAACAAAATTTGGCTATTTTAGCTAATAAAAGAGAAACTACCACAGCGACATAACGGTCGTTTTGTGGTGTAAGGTCACATATCGACTATAAATATTGTGAAGACATATTCACCCATTGAGCCCTATACTAACTTTATGGGGATTGCAAAATCTAGTAGGGAACAGGTTAAAATGCAAAATGACTGTGGTCAATTCCAAAGAGAAAACTTTATTTAAAAATTGCAATCATAGACTTGGATATATTGTTTAATTTGTCGCATAATACAATAAAATAATTTCATGCATACAATTCCAAACAAAAAAACTATATCGAAAATAATATCGCTAGTGATATTCGTTTGTCTCGCAATGTATGATCAACAAGGAATCTAAAAGATCACGACGTTTCGTGTGCCGCTGCAACACTTTGTCAAGTGTTTGTCAAAGTGTTGCAGCGGCACACGAAACGTCATGATCTTTTAGATTCCTTGTTGACCATACATTGCGAGACAAACGAATATCACTAGCGATATTATTTTCGATACTATATCCGCAATGAGTAATATATTTACTAAAAAAACTATATTTAGATAATATTCATGTTTAAACCCGGTGGGGATATTAAGTTGCTCATGTGCTATGCATTATGTATTTTCACCTTGTAATATGAATCTCCAATATACATGAAATAAATATTTGCATATTAATATCTCATTACAGCAAACACAAAACTGCATTTATTGTATGTCATGCTTGCATTATCACCTCAACAAAGGAAACGCCCACCTATTTTTTTATACCAATTCAAGATTGGTACCTAAATTACTTGTACTGGGGTCTACATGTATGACAAATAAATTTTATGCCAAAAAATCTGTTTTCAATCAAGATTGGTTCCTTTGAATACACTGGCTGATGTCTATATACAGGGTGGCCAAAACGGAACGGGGCACTTCCCAAAATATAATAACAAACTGATTATGTCTATCGGATAAGGTGTCCTTTCCAATGAAAAACAGTACCTAGAACAGTCATTTTGGTCATGTAGTTTTTGTTTTAGGGCGCTCTGAGTGACACCATGTCAGGCTCCCATTTTTGTCAATTTTTACCAAGAGAGTGCCTGATAAATCACACTTACAGGTACTGCCCGTCATAGCATTGAACAATGAACAATATGCGCGCTATTGTTAGTGTGCATTCAGCTGTGTGCCGAGAGAATGAGCATGGTAGTTTGATGATATGACAGACAGTAAGTGCGATTTATCAGGCACTGACTTGGTAAAAATTGACAAAAATGGGAACCTGACATGGTGTCACTCAGAGTGCCCTAAAACAAAAAATTCACACGACCAAAATTACTGTTCTTGGGATCGTTCTTCATTGCAAAAGATACCCTATCCGATGGACATAATCATTTTGTTACTATATTTTGGGAAGTGCCCCGTTCCATTTTTTTTGGGGGGGGCCACCCTGTATAGTAAAATGCATGTAACAAAATAGTAACAAAAACAAACAGTTCTCAATGGATAAAAGCCATACTTCAATGAGAACAGCATGTCCTAAATAAATGGATATTAAACAATAGTATTTAATATTGAAGCTTTCTCCTTGTTTTAATACTAGATATCATATGCCAGCAAACTGAACTAACTCGACTGCATACAAGACATGTATGTCATGTACATTTATACAATAATGTGTAGAATGCATGAATAGCAGGCATGAATAGCAGGCATGAATAGCACACAGTTTTCATACAATATATCTTGATTCCAGCATATATAATACACAATTGGAAATATCATGCATGGTTAATGAGACACACGAGGGATACCGTGGCACGCCCACCAGCCAGCCATACCAACAACGTAATTGCTGTGTACGTTGGAATAGGCTAGCTCATATCTTTTTCTTTTCTTTTCTTTTTCCTTGGTTTTGTATAAAAGAGTTATGATATACATTGTATGATACAAGCATGAATAGCATAGTTTTCCACGACAGTTTTTGTTAAATAATCATAATAATTATGATTATGATCGTTGTTATGATGATCATCATGAATATGATTATCATTATGTTTACGATGACCATTATTATGATGATGATTATCATTATGATTATGTTTATGACGACCATTATTATGATGATTATCACTATGATAAATGATTATCATCATTATTACAAGTTCTACTATATTGCTCAGTAACCCTCTGATGCCATGATTCCAAGTTGATACACTATATTGGAAGTATGATGCATGGTTAAAGAGAAACGCGAAGGACACCATGGCACACCCAGCCAGCTCTTCTCTTCCCTAATTCCCTTCCCTTTTACCCTTGTTTTGTAATATTTGTAAGCCTATGATCCATGAAACTCGCATGAATAGCAGTTTTCCACGACAGTTGTTGCTAAATTTATCATTATGTCTATGATTATGATTTTGATCATTATTATGATGATCATCATGATCATTATTATTATGATGATGATTGTTATTATTACCTCCGCCAACCAAGTTGGAGGAGGTTATATGTTTTCGGTCCCGTTTGTTTGTTTGTTTGTCAGTTCCTGTGTTTGTCACCAGTCTCCTACGCACAATTTCACAGATATCTCAACCAATATTTCGTAGAAGCTTCGTGTTCATCTAGTATAGGACCCATTAAATTTTCAAGGTCGACAGTCAAAGGGCAAACCGAATATTGCTAAAAATCAACACTCGATCGCAAGAAATTAACCTAACCAATAGTATAGCACGAAAGAAGCTAGTATAAATGCGCATGCGCAGGATTGGATTTAAGTTAGCGCTACGTGCGCAGCATGCAGGGAGTTTGAAGTTAGCCAATCAAAATTTGAGTGTTGGCGGAGGTATGCACCCCCTGAGTGCACTGTGTCTAGTTACTTTTAAATTGTTCATTAGCCGTCTGAGTACTATGGTCGACTTGAACCACAAGTTTCATGGAATGAAAGCCATTGATTTGCTCCTCAAAGCATACAATAAATAAGTTTGTGATACAGTAGTATTTATTGTAGCAGTATTGTACCAGTAAATCTTTCAATACAACATGTCATGTCATATGTCATGCCAGCACATTTTTTGTCCTTCTTTTTTAAATATTTGTTGAAATAATCTGAACTTGAACAAAATGAAACTGTATTTAACATTACTCAACTATACAGAATCAGCACTACATGTATGTATGGAGTACCTGCATAATGCCATTGAATTCGAAATTATTTTATGGGGGACACGCCCACGAATCACCCATACAATGCAATATGAAGAACACGTTCCTTTGATATGGTAATAATAGCGTTTTATTATCTTCTTTCTCATGACACCAGCACTGAACTGAACTGAACTACACTACACATGTGCTGTATGCAATATACAATTTCATTCCAAGCAAATACAAAACTGCATGTCACTTCTTCAAAATGGTCAGACTGATTGAGGGGGGGGGGGGGGGGTGGGTGGAAGGGGGGAGGCATATTAACAGAACATACTGGCAATATTCTCCCTAGGGAGTTTGAAATGTGCAGGAATGATTGCAGTGTGTATCCGTTGACCAGGGTAATAATAATAGCGCTTAGAGGCTCTTATTGCAATTTGCGCTTTATATCTCGTTTCTCTAGTATATTTTGATGAATGCATGTAAGGTAGAAATTTACATGTTAGCATATTGCACAAGTCATGCCTGCATAATCACAGACATGAGCTTCTGGGAGACACGCCCCCAATATAGTCAGCCCATGTTATATGTGACCGGCTATAGCAAAACCTGGCACTTGTTGGTAAAAATCAAAATGTAGATTTTTATACCATTACAAAGGCCTCATCACAAGCTTTCATTTGATGCATTGTTCTAACTAATTGGTCAATTATTGGCGAAGATACGATCGTTTCAATTTTACAATCATAGGTCCTTTTTATACACACATTGTGTGAACTTAAAATGCCCATTTCTTCAAAACATGAATACCGACAAGTGTCGGGTTTTGCTATAGCCGGTCACATACAGCTCAGTATTTCAGTAATCTTAGTTCAAAAGTTCAAGCTCTATTCTCCTTTCATACTATTGAATAAACTAGTCTGATCCAGGCTGACCCTTTTTCTTTTCATACAGAACTTATTATACAACTAGTATTATATAAGCTTATTCATTTTGTTTTAAATCTGTGTGAGGAGACTATCACTTCATGCAAAATGAAATGAAAAGCAGATACATTAGACTACAAAGTCCCTGTAATGTAGTCTTTGCTGCAAGACTTATTTAATTCAACATAAATGCTAGAACATTATTGATCTCTAAATATAAAACAAAAGAAAATGATTGTAAACTATGGTAGCTAGACTACAAGTTAAATATGTGACCTTACACCACAAAACGAGCAATAAGTCGGGAAAACTGATTGTGCTGATTTTCATATAACATTAAAATAGAAATCATTACCTATAAAATGGTATTTGTCATATTTGGACTAAGCAAACCCTTTCAAAATGAACGCCAAAGATTTGCAATATGGCTGAAGCATTTTTCAAATAAGGGAGAAACGGGCCGCTTAAAAGATCAGTGTCCATTCAAGCGCTGTATTAAGATCACATTTATTAGATGAAAAATAATATTTAAACATGACTTCCGATGCTCAAAATTTCACAGGAGGTAGATTAAGATATGCTTATTTAGGAAATACCAAAATCCTAATTCTCATATTTTGAAAAAATTGGACTATTTTAGCTTATAAAAGAGAAACTACCACAGCGACATAACGGTCGTTTTGTGGTGTAAGATCACATATGTTGTATAATGATGCTATATTCTGAATTAAAGAACAAAACAAGACAAAAGCTAACTAATATAACAGCTTACCATGTATTGATGTACCACATTCACATCATCTACATGTACACACACATATGTACTGTTCCGATCCAAATTTGTAATGTTGAACATCATGGCCACAGCATGAATTAACAATAAACTACACACCAACATAGCCGCGACTTTTTAATGTGCTCACATTGTAATTCATGACACTTTTTGGGGGGAACTTTTCCATACCTTAGACTTAGTCATGGTGTACGTTTCCACAAATTCTTTAGTAACGACCTCATCATTTTTTCTCCTAAGCCTGGCCATTTCTGCATTAACTGCGCTCTCTATAAATCACTTCAGCATTTAGTAAGTGGAAAAAGAAGCTAGTTTTATCAGTATACAAAATCTGGCTTAGTTTCAATGTTTTAAGCACAATGAATATTTGGTATGGGAGGGGATGCACTTGGTGTACAATAGCATACAATGGTATCTCAGGGGAGAAAAATACATGTTATTTTTTTGGGGGGTTACTTCTCAAGCTTACCTGCATGTAAATAGCACAGTAGAATTTGTTTTGCATTGAACTCTATGAAAATTTATGGGGCTGACGCTCTATTGTGATTTTCATTTCAGGGGCTCTCTTTGGCATTTGGGGGGGGGGGGTGGCAGGGTAGGAAATATACGGGGGCTGAGGGCGATTTTCCCCCCTAATTTTCAAAATAGCCCTCTGAAATCAGTAGGTACAGTAGCCCCTAAAATTACCATAGGATATTGTGTGAACAATTTCTGATATCCATTAGATTGGAAAAGTAGCCCCTAAAATAAAAAATTAATTCATACCTTGGGGGGGGGGGGGGGGGGGGGCTAAATCGCCCTGCGCCCCCTTGTATATTTTTCACTGAATGGTATGCATACACTCCCACTCACTACACACACATATTTCAAGTAGAATATTTTAATTACAGACACGGGGTGTTTCACAAAGAGTTGAACTTAACTCTAAGTTGGACTTAACTATTATGGAAAGCCATTCGATGCCTTGGAATACAATATATGAAAAGACAACAGAGCAAGAATTTTAGACTTTGCATCAAGAACATAAAATCTCCTAAATAATAGAAAATATTAATTATTTTGAATCAACATTTTATGCCTTTGAAGGGGACTTTACAACAATTTTTCAAAGAAACTAATGGCTTTCCATACTTTTTAAGTCCAACTTAGAGTTAAGTTCAACCTTAGGATCTTTTGTGAAACACCCCCATGAAATAGTAATACTACTACTGAAGTACTAGCACAATACAGTATACCCATAGTATACATGGACACTACAACATGTGGGAATTTACCAGTACCTTTATGTACAGTGTTGGAATGCAAGAATGCAGAAATTGTAAACTTCAACATGGTACATGTACAAGTACAAGTACACAGTAGTGTTGCCAAGTGGCATACCAATAGACCTAGTTTCAAAACAGAGAGAGAGAAGTAAAAAGAAAATGTTGTAAAGAAAGATAGAATAATGAGAAAGCAAGAGAGCTGAACAAATATAGGAAAACAATTATAGTGAAATAAAAAGAACAGAGAAAAGGAGAGAGAGAGATCAACAGAGCAAATGTGAAATACATGGGGGAGGAGGTGAAGGTATTCAAGGAGAAAGAAGAGAGAAATGAAAATGGGGAATGGAGAATGAGGAAAAGAAGAAAAATAGAATAAATTGAGAAAAAGGAAAGAGAAACGGAGAGAATGGACAGAAATGAAGAAAGGAAAGTATGTGGGAATGTAAACTGAAATCTACAGTTCAATGCGCTGAGTCATGCCACAATAGCTGGCAATAACAAAATAAAAGAAGAAATCAGAGAAAAAACAAAAACCACAATGGAAGGGTATCTTTTACCTCCGAAGGGTCAAAGTTGTTTCAGGGATAAGAAAACATCCCGAAGGTGGCAAGTGGAATTTTTTTACAAAATCGAGAAGTGACGGAGCATACATGTTATACAAAACTCAAAGAGAGACATGCATGCACTATCGGTATGCACTATCCACTTTCTTTCACATGCTCGGAAATTGATTTCTTTCATCTTTTTTTTTTTGTAAGGAGAGGGGGAGGGGCACAGGGGGTCATACAGAGGGGTAGCCAGTCTAAATCATAACGGGGAAGGGGGGGGGGGGGTAAGGTTACACATTAAATGGGATGGGGGAGGATAAGCTACATATTGCATCAAATTCTTTTTTGTAATTCATTTTTTGGGGTTACACAGGTCGGGGGCTACAATTAGGTAGCCGCCACAAAGGGGCTAATGGGGGCGGGGGGCATTATTTCTCAATATAAAGAGGGGCTAACTGCCGCCTTAATTGACCCCCTTTGGTTTTAGCTACACACCTTGCAGTCATGCCTATAGAAAATGTAGATCACGATCGAGGCTCCATTGAATATATTTGCCAGGGATGTGAAAATGTGCCAGCGCACTTTTCCACCAGCAAGGGTGCTATCGCATTCGTTTCCACTGCGGTGGGTGCATGCATGCCAGATTCATCACATTTACATGTGGGGCAATATAATGTACATGCCAATAATACCAATTACCAATATGGGCAATAACTAAATAGTCCAGAAACATGGAAACATAAAGGGAAGGGGATAAAGAGAGAAGAAGGGGAGAGCGAAAAGAGAATAATTATGGTAGAACAAAATTAACCCCTAATGGCCCGGTCAGATATCAACGGATAGCGGAAACAAATGCCCAACGAATAGAAAATTTGCGAAATGAAATTATCCGGTATAAAAGTCATCTCCATTGCTTTATGTACAAAACATAAAACAACGTACATCACCGGACAAGGAACGGACAAGAAACGCATACGAACGGAGACGAACGGATGGATCAAATTTAGCTCACCGTTTGATGTCCGTTTACGCAATCCGTTGATATGTGACCGGGCTATAACTACTTGATATTGGTATAACATGCATTCACCATTCACTATCAAGCTTCCACACTAACCTTTTTTTTTTTCGCTACTGGGCAGTTTGGGCAAATCAATTCATAAATTTGCACATTTTACTTGCCCGAACAGAAAATTTACTTGCCCGCTTGCTCCTCAATTACATTTTCTCCCATAGTTGAACAATAATTAAGTTGCCCAATCTGGCAAACAAACTAGGCCATTTACACATACATGTATAGAATTTTACTTGCCTGACATCATTTTTTACTCGCCCGGGGCAAGCGGGCAAGCGCTAGTGTCACCATAGAGTCTCCCTGAAATCAAGTCCTGAATGGGTTATTAAGAAGCCATCTGAGTATCATATGCCCCCTAAAAGCCAGAACACAGTTCTCCCAATGGACTTACATGAACTTATAAAGTGCAATCCGGGAACATTACCTAAATGTTACAAACGGTATAGAATGATGCGCATCCGAATAGAATTTCTAGGTTGATGGGGCAATATAAATACTGAACTACTATGATTACTATTTATAGTGGCTGCGCTATACAAATGTTCATATTTTTATTATTTTCATTATTATCATCATTGTCATTTGCCTTCAATAAAGAATCGAATAGGTTTGAAAGCTCAGTCTCCATTTGACTTAAACATTATTTTTTATAACTATGTACTTATAGAGCATTGACTTGATTTTTTTGGAGATAATGTGAAATAAACCTTAATACCGAATTTCGAAAAATGACTGCTAAGAAACCATTGATCTGTTAAATTTTTAATAAATGTCACCTGCTATAGTAAAACCCTGCACTTGTCTGTAATTCATGTTTTGACGAAATGTGCATTTTCAGTTTACTTTAATTAAATGTGTGCAAAAGACTTATGATTGTCAAATTGAAACAATCATATATTCGCAAATTATTGACCAATTTGTTAGAACAAAGCATCAAATGAAAGCTTGTGATGAGGCCTTTCTAATGGTATGAAAATGTACGTTTTGATTTTTACCCACAAGTGCAGGGTTTTGCTTTAAATAGCCGGATTTCATAAATACGTTTTCATAAATTGCATCACTCAACTCAACAATTACCCTCCCCGACCCTCTGCTTCGGTCAAATTCAGAGGTCTTTTTCGGTAATATTTCCAACATGGCCTGACTCCATTTTTGTCTCTATTTGCCCAGTCAGCACATTCAAGTGAATTAAATTGCTGCGTTCATCATGGGACGAAACCCAGCAAAAACTAGTCTTTTATATAAAAGACATGCAACTAAAGTAATTCAACAGTGCAGTCGACTAATTGTTCATATAACACACTTTGCACACCAAACACCACCATGATATAATAATCACACGCATGTACAAAGGCACACACACACATGCACAAACACACACACACACACACATGCACAAACACACACACACACACACATGCACAAACACACACACACACACAAACAGACACACATACAAATTCACAAACATTTGCATACATACATACTTTTTTTTGTTGAATGAACCCTACATAGTTACATACACACACATACACAGACAAATTCAAATTCTGACATTAGTCAGCCGACACCCAAATGACCATCCATGAACACATATATACAGACAAAAACATACACACAGAAACACACAAAACACGCAAAACACGCACCAAGAAAAACAAATCTAATTTCGATATTAGCTAGCCTATTCCCAAATGATGACCATCCATCCAAACATTGTCAATCTTTCAAGGCGTCACGATGCGGAACCATCTGTTGGCACCACTCGTTCAATATTTCATGCATCAGAAATTTTACATCCAATATCACGCTCCCTCATGATTTATTCACTCCCCCCCCCCCCCCCCCCCCCCCTCACCGAGTCCCACACCTTGTATGTTCGTCTGGGTCAATCATATTTGGCGACAAACCAAATCCCTCCCCTTAACAAACACCCCCCCCCCCAAAAACAAAAAAAAACAAAATATTTGGTGTCAAACTCAAACATGTGATCTTTTCCCTTTAATCTTCATTGTTCGAATATCCCCTCCCCATTTAAGTTTTCATAATATATTCATCATCATGACTCCTTCGGAATAATCAACTCTTTGAAACCAACGTGTGTATTTAATGTTCCTTTTTAAAAAGAAGTTTCAAACTAAACCTCTTCCTTTATAAAAAATCTTCAATCATGTTCCACCCCATCCCCCCCCCCCCCCCCCCCCCCTGCTCCATCAACTGCTCTTCCTCTAATTCTTCTTTCAAAATGTCGTCTTGCAAATCATAGAGCCAACAACACATCTAGGCTAGAATAAATATATAAATAACATTAATTTTAAGTTCCTCATAGTATGCTGGATATATGCATATTTGGGAACCCAAATGCCTTCACTCTTGCCCCCCCCCCCCCCCCCAAATCCCTATATATCTATTTTTTGAAATTATATGTCTTGCACATTATCCAGCCAACATCTAACTTTGCAATACATTCATCAGTCATCACATAATATGAACGTGTGTTAATAAAGCTAGCTAAGCTACCCATCAAACCATTCTATGTGTTTACATTCTACCTCATAAACGTCCCCTGATGGTAAATCATGTTTTTACATCAAACCTTAAAAGGCTGATCAGGGCTTTGTGTGCTGAAAATCTTTAAATACTTGGATGGTTTATATGGTAAAATAAAATAAGGAAGTTCATATATATGTCTGTGTAGACCTCATCTAGGAATAATATTTATCATTACAAATAATGTTTAATAAGGACTAATTCTGATTATTCCTCAATTTATGTCACAATGTCAAGAGTAAGAAGCTGGAACAAAGACTAGTTTATGTAATTAACCATTCTTCCAGCAGGGAGGGTATCCCACCTCATATCATCGGGTGAGAGGGATAAGTGCGTTAAGTCATTTTTTTGCTAAAATGAATTATGCATACCATCTTGTAGTTCATAGTTCCTCCCTCCCGATGCCAACTTTGTTAATTATGATTATTTCTCAATTTTGAGTCATTAATAAATATAAAAAACTATAAGATACTATGAGTAGGGTTTCTACAGTGACAGTTAAAGTTAATCTGTGATTACCTTTTAAGTGCTGAAAGTGACTTAATGCCTTTTGCTCTCTCAACCAACGATATATGCTTGAGAAACTGATATATAGCAGTCTATGTGACTCACACAAAAATGACACCTACAAAAATTACACATTCTTTACATATCATAAAAAAGGTTCATTTGATTATCATGGTAGAGTTACAGGGCAATTTAATGAGATGGAAGCTGGAACAAAGACTACCATAATTAACCATTCTTCAAGCAGGGAGGGTACCCCACCCCATCCGCCAGGGCAGACTCTATTTGCGAAACTGACATAGCAGGCTACATATGACTCACACAAAACCAACACCTACACTGGGGTCTATAGACAAATGTCGCCATGTTATACTGCATGAACCTTCTGTTAAATACTGTACGAGCCTTAGACGTGACATTAATCTAAACAACCCTTTTTTTCTTCTTTTTTTTAACTAGATTTTAAAGTCTCACAATCTCAAAATTAAGCAATGAATTGCCAGTGATAAAACGTTAACTGGTAATGATTTTTAATGTATTAATGTCATGTCAAGATCATTCAATCCATCACATTTTATTTCTATGCAAAATTATCATTACTCCAAAAATTCTCTCATGTACTCTGGAAGTACTGAACAAAATGAATGTACCAATGAAATGTGTGGAATGCCATACAGGCATTTTCCCTTGTATTAATTCAAGCACCATATCACCGGAGATGAATGAAATAGGGAAATGTGGAAACACTAATCAAATAAATGTAGGTGCATCTGACAGTCATACGGGTTGCAAAAAACATATAAAATATTATTTAAAGCACTCATGTAGAAACCAAATTGTGTGCATGCATTTTTATCGGTGTTCACTAATCATATCAAGTATATATATCAAATGCTTCCACAGTCACAGAATTGATCAGTGCACAGTGGTCGAAATAACACCCCAAAATAAAATGCTCTTACTCAAATTGAACACGGTTTCTTGACTGGACCCGTGTGTTTTTGTAGTTGCTCACAAATCAAAACTCAATGTAAACACTTTCTTATGTACATAAAGATGTAGACGTAGATATATTGAACTGTTGGGACTTTACAATGGGAAGACAAAATATATATTAAACTGCTCTCAAAATCAGTGATTGAACTTGTGCACGCGGCGAGTGTGCATTTTACATCATAGGGAGCTTCTGTTTAATAATAATGAAAAAAGGGGAGTAAAACACTCTCATCTTAAATTGGCCACTTAGCCGGGTCCACCTGAGCCTGAGCGTATTTGTGCGATATCAAATTTCCAAAATGGCAGGAGCAAGACCTTAAAGGGGTAGTACAGTTTTGGTAAGGCTGAATTTTAGTAACCAAACCTGGACAGTAACATTATAAACTAATAGTTATAACTCCACCATGCTCGAAGGGTATACAAAATTACAAACGACTAAGTAAAAAGCCCATTATCAAAAAGAGCCATTAAAACACAAGAGGGCGCTCTCTAAAAAGGCATTGGTTTCAATCATTTTTCATACAAAATTATGCTGATGTTTTATTGAAATCATGATTAAATAGAGAGATCATCAACAACTATTTTTAAAATGCTTTTGACAATTTTTGAAAAAGTGTATGCATTTTTTTGATTTTTTGAAAAATTCATCTACGGTAATTATTTGGGCCCCAAATAATCATAAGATTATATTATTTCAGCCATTTCTGGACCGATTTTGATCAAATAAACTTTATTCTGCCATTAAAATTGCATGTTCTCTCAAATTCGACACTCACTTTTTCATTACCTCACAAAAAAATTGTGATGTGCAGCGCCCTCTCTACCAAAACTAAACTACCCCTTTAACGTTTCTATATTTAGCCACCAAAGTCAGTCAAACACGAGGCCGAGTCGCGCTACATAGCTTGATTGCATTTGCAAGGAACAAACAAACGGGTGACCCCGTAAATTTTTTATTTCAAAGGAGAACATTTTCAACATCTTGAAAGAATACAATGTAGGGGAGGAAGAGAACTGCCAAGCAAGAAATTATTATTTGCATACAAAACCACATATTATATTGAGTTATTTTTTAATATCGTTGGGTCTGAATCTCTCATGAATCTATAACATGTGCACGTACATATGTTTTTAACTTTGTGCATAATGTGTAATGTATATATTCTATGATAAATCAAATAAAGTTGAAATCATAGCATAAGAATGCACTTTAATTATTACATACTTATTACATACATGATACAGAACTTTATTATACACGTGGTATACAAATATGGAGGATATAAACTGACTATAGAGTGAATGGATGTTGAATTCACAGAAAATATTATCCATGGGGGAAATTCATTTATCAATTGTTCATTCTTAGCCACTGATCTTGTTTGCACTTTTTTTGTTTTAAACAAGCATCTAGAGAGCTCTTTATATTTGAAGAATTATCATAATTATAAGAAAATAAAAATGTCTTAAGTTTTAAAGGTTCCGTAAAACATGGCCATTTTAATAAGCTAATTCTGAAGAAATTACACTGTCCCTTTGGGGAAAACCACATGATAAGTGAATAAATTATGATTATTTTATTGTACAACATTCTTTTCAAGGATTTGTACATAATTATAGTTATACACGTAAGCAAGATGATAATTGCTATGAACGCTTTTAAATTGTAGTTTCAATTCAATACAAGCTCACCACAAACTGTATTTTACTTCATTATACATGTACATGTAGTTTCAATACATGTACCAGCCATTATTTTCTGCTGAATCATTTTGCTCATTGCAAAAGAAAGAAAAAACATCAACAATAGTGACACAGTACAAAGTACCTATGAAAGCTTGTTGTATGGATAATAGTTCACGCAGTACAAAAAATACCCACCATGTCTGTGTAACATACAAATATATATCATTGTAAAAGTTCTAACAAGAGAGGGCTCTAGACTCGTTTTATTTGGTGGCCAAAAAATATCATTAAATAATAATTTTGTTACCTCTTGCAAAATGAACAATAAACAACATGTATGCTAATTCCATAATTTCAATTTTAAAGAAACTAACAATTTTAAAGGAGATATAATGCAACATTTTCTTCTTAGCTTTGGTAAAATTAAAACCTGTTATTATAGAAGCTCTTTATTTTCTCTACTGTGCACATGTATGCAGAGACATGTGTGCATACTGAACAGCCCCGCCCTATTTAATTATAGAGCGTAGACCTGTCTCTATTCAAAAAAGGAAAAGGAAAATACATGAATATAAATCAACTGATATATCATTCTTCAGTCTTATTGGAAGACTATCTAGAGACCTTGAACACTGCCATTTGCATGAAAGTGCAATTAGTGCTATTCTACCCTCGTGCCATTAGCCATATGGTGCATGTGGGAATTAGATTTCCACAAAGTAATAATCATGTTAAACTTTAACATGTTATAATGTCGAATGCACACTGTACCATTGATTTGCGGGAATCGTAGAATAGGATTACGCTGATTACGCATGTAGATTAGTAGCACCCTCATTACTCGGGGACCTAATGGTTTCCCATCAAATCAAATGACTCTCTACAATCGTTATTTTGTTGCATAATCACGACTGGTTCATCATCAAAGTACATTTCTATCTCTCAGCAGACATCGCCCGATACCTTAAAGCTGCACTACAACATTTGCAGACCTCTAAAAGTGTGGGTAAGATTTACAGACTACCAACCCAAAAAATACTTTTTTTTTCACGAGGGCGATTTTGAAAATTTTGAGGGAAAAAAACGCCCTCGTGAAATTATTCACGAGGGCTATTTTGGGGCTCACGGGGGCTCTTTTTTTTTTTACATCGTTTTCACTGCTCAAGGGTCTAATAAATGATTATCATGATGTGATCTATCTGATTATGCCATGTTTGGTACGTTTCTGGCGCTTTCCGATTTTATTTTTTTTTCGCCCCCGTGCCGTGGTTCACGGGGGCGATTTTAAAGGTATCGGGGGCGAATCGCCCTTTGCCCCCGTGTATTTTTGGGGTTGCAGACTACCCTAAATACGTGTGTAAATTAGTAGCAACCATCATTACTTGGGAACCTAATAGTTTTACATCAAATTAAATGACTCTCTATATTATTACCAAAGTAATTATCTAAATAAGGTGAGAAGTATGATTGTTCAAATCACGATCAAAAACAATATGAATTCAATCTGGAATTCCCTCATCTTTATTCTTTAACGGCAAGATGCACTTTATGAAGAAAATTGAATGACATAAAAGACGTAATAAGTACAACTGTTCAATCACATAATCTAACCCTTAATAACAAATAAATAATTGTCACTCATACTGTAGGTCAGGACTAGATCACAGAATCGTGTACATACAACAAAAATACATTTTAAAACAGAGTGGAGGGTCAATCAATTCAAGGACGAGTGACCCAAATTGATTGATGGAAATTGCAGCCGGCTTTGATTCATCGATTCTAGAAAGCTTTCATTAAAATGTGAGCTCGATATAGATTGGCATAGCCAAATTGGAGAGTGCTACTAATTAAAGCCATGTAGCCTAAGCCTAGCCCAGCTCAGCCCCGCCTGGGTCCTTGCCTTACAATGTATGTCCATAGGTAGCTGACCATCTTTCTGCTGACCTATTGATCCACTCACTTTATACAGACCCCACAACCAAAATACCCAAAAGAGCCCATGGATGGAAATTGCCAAAGAGGTCAAGTAAAGTTCAAAGATTGATGTAAAAACATGGTCAGAATGCTTCTTCGTTGGCAGTTCATCGTACTGCCAATACATTTTTTTTTAGAGCTATTTTTTTCAGCCTACTCAACAACAAAAAATATATTCTGTTCATTCTTTCCCCATCAACAAAACATTGATTTTTCCCCATGACTAGAAAAGATTTGATCATCCAAATAGCACACCAGATTTTAGATTTGTGCCTTATTTTCAGATTTGTTAAATATATTCAAGAGGCAATTTGTTTTGGCTTGATGAGGGTCATTTTAATCTGTTCAAAACTAAATTGCTTCAGGTATAACATGCCGAAGCCACACCCAAAGTATTTCCTAGGCCATTCCTCATGTCAAGTGGCACACAAGAGCTAAATGTACATTATACTGAACACAGTGAATAGACATCTCTGTATTTTCATACAGTACATGTAGCAAGGACTTGAGCCACTCTATAACAGTGGTCTATAGATGGCAGCATTGCACTTAGCAATAGAGTAGAAATAGAATAATGGGTATGAGACATGTTAGTATGAGACATGTACAGGTATGCACTTCTTAATTATCCAATACTGCACAACAGAGAGGTAATATTACACTACAGACCAAAATGTAACATTTTCGTTTTTTATAGTGATTAAATCAATTCCTTAAAATATAAATGTTTTAAACACACTTGCTCATAAAACATTTATAAGGCATCTAGAAGGATCTTTTACAAATGTTATGTAGTGAACATGGCACATTCTAGCTACTTTCTACACATCTAAATTAATTTTGACGGGAGAAACTTGCTGGAAGATGTCTGTATTACATACAATGAATGTTTGTTAGGATCGGGACAGATATAATCTAGTCAAGGCATTATAAATCAAAACCTGCAAGGAAAGTTTCTGGATCATCGCCATGACTTTCTGATAATGTCACTTGTTGATCACTTGAATCACCGTCACTCGATTTGTCTTTAAATCTCTTTGCAGTTGTCTGCTTTTCGAGATCGACATCTCCAGCGCTCAAGGACTGTCCCTTCACCATGACAAAGAAGAAGAAAGGTAGAAATCCCTCCACCTCCGTCAAGTCCACGCTCCAGTCAAACTTTGCCGCCGCCAGTAGAGGGCGTCTGAAGTGCGGCTGCGCAAAGGTGATGGAGATAAAACTGCCTCCCGGCTTCAAGACTCGGCTGGTCTCCGAGAAGACTTGGTCCACCATCTCGAGACCAGCATCCGACACCCGCCACGGATCATTCTCCTGCGAGAGAAGGGTGTCCAAGATCGCCTTTTCCACGACGACTTCAAACGATTTGTCTGGGAACTTGAGGTCTTTGACGTCCATCTCCAGCCATTCCATTCCGGGACAGTGGCAACATTTCTCCCGCATCTTCTCGATGCACACCGTCGAGAAGTCCACGTTGACGATGCGCTTGTAGCCGTCATTGTACATCTGCTCGCTCAGCGTACTGCTGCCGCAACCCAGCATCAGAATCCGGTCTTCCCTCCTCACGTGTTTCGCGACCAACTCCTTGATCTGTTCATAACCGACTAACCAATCGTAATCCTCTTCGGTTTGGAAACGCTCGTCCCAGTAATTTTGTTCCAGAAAATTGGGCTTGACCGTTCGTTCACGACTCATTTTATGACTCGGTTCCTCTACAGTTGATATCGTTGAAATATGAAAGTGCAAATATCGGCTGACCTTATTTCTTTGTTCTTTATTTCGCCAAAATGATAATCTTGTCTTCAACTGGAGATTAGTATGTACGTCTTCCCATGGTTGATTTTAGTTGCTCGACTTGCTTCATAAACCAGGGGGCTCCCGAAATACAAAATTCACTCCTCATGGCTCAGATTGCGCTTTGTATGTAGTCCTCGGTAGCTGGCAGAATGAAAGTATCTGAAAAGTACAGTCCTAATTATGTTCAATTGCTATTTTGTAATGTGTTGTACTAAATTTAGTACTTACACTGTATATGTACATATAACAAGCTCTAAGAAAACAGCATTGAAGAGCATGCTACTGACATGTATTGTACATTTAGGTCATGGCCAGTCGATTTAGCAAATTTACGAAACTTATTTAAAATAAATATTGTGATTAAAAACAGGGACAGTGTATTATTATTCACAAAATTTACAAATGAAAGTGTAGCCATTAATTTAATGTTGTAATACAATTCTTAATGCAAGTTATCTGTCTCATAATCAAATAGTTTACCAGTAAATACCTATAATCCTGCCACAATACATACTGAATGTTGTTAACCTGTAATACAGACTATGATTTTGCTAGCCTATATAACACACAAATGAATTCTCTGTTTTCTCCAGAGTCCAATGCTATTTAATTTCTAGACCAGTCCTGAACGGATTAGATAAGTACAACTATTATCTTGAACAACATCCATGATCGGTAAGGATGTATTTTTGAAGTTTGAAGAATATTTCAGTACTTGATTGATTCTTCGGTCATTAAGTTGCACACGGCAAACACAGGCAGTTTGGCGTGCACTCAAAGTCTGTGGAACACTAAACATGTCATGCAGTATAACCAGGGAAGTGGAAGTCTGTGAAATGAAATTACAGACGCGGGGTTTTGATATACACGCAATATGCGGACGTGAGGGAAATACAAAACAAGACAGGGTTTAAAAACTCCTTTATTTCTAGGTAGAAGTCCTTTTATAGAATGGAATCTTCACAGATAGTCTGGAATATTTGATTTCTGATTTATGCGTGCTAAACCTCGAAAAAAATGACCAGTTGATAACAACAACAAAATCGGTCTACGTATAGCCCCGTAGCCCGACTCTAGCAAAGTAACGGAGAGCTTAGCGTAAACTCCCCGTCGTGACCCCATCACAAACCAGACCATTCGACATGCATAACTAGTACTTTTCAGCTGCGTAGTTATTGTAACGTAAAATGATAATCCACCAACCGGGCACGGCCATATCTTGACCATTTACAAGCCCAACACGCAATATCAGCTCGGTAACCGGTGTGTACTTAATGCATGTGTGCCAAGCATTTTTGACATGGGCCTTACACATTATCAGTGCAATGCAGGCTGAACAGTACAGTATTGTAATGTGTGTATGTGTGGGCCAGGCTGCCTCTTACCCCGGCCACGGACCCTTGATCTATGGGCGGTGCAGAGAGATCGATTAGCACCACGCTACAGTAGCTAACGTGAACGAATTTACAGACGGGCGAAGGATCATGAATGGGACAATCAAACACGTCGAGCATTTTATTATTTGGAGGTTTATAACCAATTTTATAACTCCATGAAAAGGAGGTCTCAAGCCCTAATTTTTACAGGCAAGCTGGTAAATAACATTTTCTTTCATTTAAAGTGATGCCTGTAATGTGTCCAACTCCACGAAAATTACTTGGAGCTTCCTCGTTTCTCTTCTACCGTGTTGGCTTATGGTAAGAGAAGAATAAAATAGGGTTAGATTTTTTCAAATGCCTCTTTAGTATGACGATATCTATCATTCAGCTCAAAAGCGTTAATTAACGGTTATAAACCTCATAGAGTCACACAGTAATTCGTTGTAAAAGCGGACGCATATTTTCGCTTTTTTAAACAGGAAAGCAGTGTTCTTTTTCAATGAAACTTTCACATATCGGACATATCTTACAATGATTTTGGTACAGGATTGAAGTCTCAAATGTCATTTTGGGCAATCTGACACTTTACAGGCATCTCTTTAAGACAATAACATCGCAACTTTTATAATTTGGCTTGCAAAAGGCGGACTGTCCCTTTAAACCATGGTTCGTACAAACCTCCTTTGTGAATCCGGGCCATTAAAGGCATTATATCTATATGTGTGGGTCTTATAGTTATAGTTAGACCTGTTGCGGAGTCACAGCAGCATATTTGTCCACCGGCTGTCCCTGCCAATACTGTTCGTTCATATCATAGTACTACAATACAGAATTGCATCACGACAGTGACACAGAAATGCATATTTTTTTCCCCTGCCCATATATATGCAGCATGCAGTGTACATTAATTGCGCGAGGCCGGGGGTGTTAACTTAATCATGGTTACGACCCAACGCTACCGGTATTAAATAGAATAATAATAGTAGTATAGCGTTGATGGTCATGTGTATGATGTTAATGATGTTGTTGCTGTAATGTTGACATTTTTTAACATGCAAAGTGTCTTGTTATCTGGTGATTGTGATTATTATTAATTTTTTAAGATGAAGTCAATCTTTCTGGCATTCTCTTCGCAGACGTGCCCACGACTTGTCATGCATGACTGAAAGAACCGATGCGCTATACAAATTGCATAGAGCATGTGTTCTTTCAGTCACGCAAACCAAGTCATGGGCACGTCTGCGAAGAGAATGCCATCTTTCTCAAATTAATTTTGTATTCACTTCTTCACAGAATGCCAAACAGACGCCAAAACAATCGTCAGTTCTCTCTGTCTCTGATTCAAACTTAAGATAACCAATCTTTCAACTCTTTATATCATAAAACAGACATTCATTATTCAACTTCTCAGGTCATTATCTAGCAATATAGCATGCACTGTCACTTGCATAGTTTCCACATTACATTCCAATTCCATTCACTTCAGATGCAACCTCCACTTTACCGCAATATCCCATCCCATCACTCAACATCACACACCACGCAAGTGCGATGCGGTGTCTTCCGTACAAACTACAGTGCAATAAAATCTGTCACATCCACAATTTGTCAGATTAATTCAACTACTTAATTAGTTACATTGCAATATCAAACTAAATTTACCATTCACTGAAATCCCGGCGTTTCCTCGAACTATACGTGAAACCGGTGATGAGAAACACAGGAGCTTGATACGATCAATCTTTGAGGCTTCTTCCAGTACAGTTTCTGTCAGACACTCCTATTTCGCCATTTTCCGACAAATTATGGACTAGTCCATTCCAGAGAGGGGTTCAGTTGTAAACAAAAGTGTAAATTGTTTATTCTTTTGACAAATGACAATAACAAGGGTTCTTAATAATGCATTCTTTAGAATACTTAATCTACATTTACGTACATATTTTGATTTCTAACTGCTTTAGTAATCAAACTTGACGTCGAAATTAATATATTTTCACACATTTCCAAAGTGGAGGTGACCAAAATACGGTGTGATTGAAACTGTACGAAAATTGGTATTTTGGCGAACCCGTAGAGTGGAAATGAATATTCATTAAAAAAAACATGGGGGGGGGGGGGGGGGGGGGGTACCCATGGGGGTACCTTTATAGGAGTTTTTTTCTCTCTCCCCCCCCCCCCCTTTTTTTTCCCCCAGGGTGTTGGGGTACCACGATCACTTGCCCAGATTCCCAGGCTGATTCAGATTCGGACCCGAAAAGTGAAAAACTAAACAAGTAGCCTAGTTGCCCAAATTCACAATACAAAATGCTAGGCCAACAACTAGACCGTATGGAATACCCACCGTATGTAGGGGCTTTTTTCCCTCAACTTTTTCAACATCTAGTAATTTTGTTGACAAGTGCAAAAAGTGATGCGTGGTTAATAAAATGTGTATTGGTGTGATCTGATATGTCCAAAAAGTAATGTGTACAATTTTGGCCGAGAAATGAGTGATGAATGCAAAGTGATATTCACTTACTCATTGCATTTACCTAGGCTATATACTTTGTACACGGCTGAAAAGGTCCCGTAGATAATTTCATATCCAAACACTTCAATCGTAAATATCTTTTGAACGAAATGGAAATTTGAAAAACAGAAACCCGTCCCATGCTTTTATTGTTGATATACGAATAAAACAAGGTATGAGGGAACCGCTAGAATTCTAATTGGATTTGAGGATTTAGACAATGTTACTATATAAGTCCTTTTAACATTTCTAAACGAACTATATATATTTACTTAGTAAACTAATATATAATATATGTAGTGGAAATGCCAGGCGTTGATGAACATTACCATATAACTGAACTAGAATTGTTCTTGAGGTAGATCAGAGTACATGTCAATAAAATGCGGATAGTTAAATTAATCATTTAGAAAACTGTTAGAGAAAGATTACAAATACTCAAATACTCTATTTCTTCATCTTTTCATTTATTCACTTCTCATTATTTTGTTTTCCAAGTAAACTGATGTAGAACTGACATGTTACATGTCAAGACAGAATGTAAAGTGGGTGCTCTGAACTCAAATTTTTGTTTGATGAAACAGTAATGGTGATCATCCCAACAATTATAAGAACGATATTAACATAATTATAATCAAAATGACATAATTCAAACCGAGAGAAACTGACCAGAAATATATAATATATAAATACAAAAGAGCAACAAAAAAAATGGTTCGAATACCAGAGAAATAAGGGGGTGTATTCTGAAAACGATTTTTAAGGTAGTCGTAGATAATTTTCAAAGCCGAGAACGCGAAATTTCGACATTTTCGAGACCGAGGCCAGATTTGGTCCACAATTTTCGAGACCGAGACCATTAAGACCCAGTGGTTGAGAATCCTGTAAGCGGGGGGGGGGGGGGGGGGGGGGGGGGGGGGGGGGGGGTAGTCGTAGACAAATTTTCGAGACCGAGACCAGGTCCGCTCGAGACCAAGACCCAGTAGTTGAGAATCCTGTAAGGGGGGGGGGGGGGGGGGGGTAGTCGTAGAACATTTTCGCAGCCAAGAACGCTAATTTTCAACATTTTCGAGACCGAGGCCAGTTCCGGTCCACAATTTTTGAGACAGAGACCAAGTCCCAGTGGTTGAGAATCCTGTAAGGGGTGGGGGGATGAGTGGGGGGGTTTGTAGTCGTTGAAAATTTTCGACATTTTCAAGGCCAATACCACATTTTTTTTTAACTTTTCGAGGTCGAGACCATCGAAAATGACGGTCGAGACCACTGACATTTGGTCTCGAGAACTGTTAAAATTTGAAAAACCCCCCCAAAACAGTCATTTTTTGGTCAAAGGGGGGGGGGGCGGGTTGAACCCCTCAACCCCCCCCCCCCCCCCGCCCCCCTGGGTACACCTTTTATAATAACATAATCCTAAATTCATGCAAAAGAGCAATTTGTTTGAATGGGAGTACTTATTCGGACTGCTGGTTTAATTGTCCCTCTTCTTTCAATTTGGCGCAAGTAATTTTTCACACTCTGTACAAAAACAGTCAGTGTTCGCCCAAGCGTGAACGAAAATTTGTTTTGTTAGTGGCACTTAAAGGGATAGTTGAGTTCTGGTAAGGAGAGTACAGTTTTAGTGAAACTGAATTTCAGTAACCAAAACCTGCATTATTACATTACAAACTAATAGTTATAACTAGAAAGGAACACAAAATTACAAATGACGTAGTAAAGATCATGTTATCATTCAAAGAGAGCCGTTACAACGTAAGAGGGCGCTCTCTAAACACTCATCGGTTTCAACCATTTTGAATAAAATATTGTGCATGTGATGCTTTGTTGAAATAGTGATTAGATAGAGAATAACCAACAACTATTTAAATACCTATTTTGTAACTTTTTGAAAAGAGGAAGCATTTTTTTGAATTTTAACGGCTGGTTCAAAATTCTCTAATAAACCGGGGCCCCGGGTTTATTACAAATTGTTATATTTATGGATATTTCAGCCGTTTCTGAACCGATTTTGATCAAACAAAGATGGTTTTATTGTTTAAATATTATGCTCTTTCAAATCTTACACTCAGTTTTTCATTACCTCACAAACCAATTAAGTAGTCTAGCGCCCTCTCTACCAAAACTCAACTTTCCCTTTAAAGGACAATGAAACCCAGACAAATTGTTGTATGCACTATAAGACACTACATATAATGAATATTCTCTGAAAATTTGAGCACAATCGGTCAACAAATAAGAAAACTATGGCTCTTTGAAAAGAGCCATGTATTTCTTTGAGTGACTCAAATTGGCAACGCACTCTGGCAAAGATGTGGACAACTCCCCATACATTTTGTACACAAAATTTCAGTTTTGTTCAATTTTCTAAAAATTTATGTTTACCCTTCGTTCGAGTTCAACATATGTTTTGTAGAATGCTTTTATACATAACATATCATGAGTTGGGGGAATGGAAAAATGTGACTATGAAGAAAACTGTAAAAATGGGAACATTTGTGTACAAAACATATGGGGAGTTGTCCACACAATTATCAGAGTGCGTTGCCAATTTGAGTTTCCCATAGGAATAAATGGACATCTTCAAAGAGCCGTAGTTTTCTTGTTTCTTACCCGATTATGCTCTAACTTTCAGAGATTATTCTTCTTAATCTCTTCAAGACTATGAAAGCAACATTTTGCTTGGGTTTCATTGCTCTTTAATAGATGAGACTATTGGGCATCTATCGACATGAAAAAAATCTTCTAAATATTTTTAAATGTAATTTTGACAGTTTTTCAAAAGTGTAACGCTTTTTTTTATACACTCTGTATAATGTGTTATTTTAATAGTTGTTAATATTTCTTCCTTCAATACTTTTCGGACAGGATTACATGAGAAATAAAACTAAACAAAAAGGTAAGCAACAAAAAAACAAACAAATATACAATCCGTAGTATTTATAGGGGGTTAAAGGGATAGTTGAGTTTCGGTATAGAGGGCGCTACACAAAATATTTTTTGTGAGATAATGAAAAACTTAGTGCAAATTTGAAAGAGCACTCACTTATAATGACAGAATAAACTTTATTTGATCAAAATGGCTGAAATAACCATAAACCTAACCATTTGGTTGAAACCAATACGTTTTTAGAAAACGCCCTCTTGAGTTTTAACGGCTCTTTTTTTAATGATAACAGGCTTTTTACTTAGTCATTTGTAATTTTGTATTCCTTTCGAGCATGGTGGAGTTATAACTGTTAGTTTGTAATGTATATGTGCAGGTTTTGGTTACTAAAGTTCAGTTTGACGAAAACTGTACTCACTTTACCAAAACTCAACTATCTCTTTAATGATAGGAGGAGAAATAAAATTACAATATTTTCATGCAGATTAATGATAATCAGCAACCAAAGGCATGGCCATGGGCCCGGGGAAACGATATTTTTTTAGTATAGAGGGGGGCTGAGCCTGAGGCCGAAATTAGTGGTTATTTAATTTTTGTTTGTTTGTAGTTTATGGTGCGAATGCTGCAGACACCTCCAGGCTCCCCTGCATGGCGACCTGCATGGGCCTGTATTTAATTCCACACTAAAGTCACAATTTAAGAAGTTTGGGATTGAATTCATTCAACGACTGGAAATCTTTCCAAAACTGTTGATACCATGTCTCCAATATTTCATTTAGATTTTGTTTTTATTGGAGTAGAAGTCTATACAAACCGATTTTAACACAAGATTAGTAAAGTTCTCAGCCTAGCAAAATGCTAAGTAAATGTCTTGAATTGAAGTATTGAATTGTATACCGGCCTAAAGGCCCATCCATACAAAAGTAGGCCTATGCCTTATATATTATTTGCAGGGAACTAGTACCTCAGCGAAATTGTATGCATACCACTTCATGATAATCGTGCATATTATATTCATACCATGTTTTGACGTTTCCCCCAAAACTATTACATTCTTAATATTTTACACAATTGCTATTTAAACATTTTCAGCCCCCCGGCCGCAAAGTTCAGAGTTACGGCACCGTCAAAGTTTGCATTACAGCGCCATCTGTTGGTATATGATGTACAAAACTATATGCATACAAAACTTGCCAATCCTTCAGTCTCAGAC